>LS488530.1:0-10841 GCA_900490705.1 Pristionchus arcanus | reverse complement strand
TATTGGATATTTAGATGCACCCACCCGTGGGGTTCAACGTAGACCTAGGTTTCCTTTGGATTCCTTTGGAAAGAAAGGCTACAAAACTCAAAAACCGAAGATTTTAGGATTTTTTTCAAGGATTATCCTTCAAGGAACCGATCAGGATTCAATCTAAAAATATTTTTTGGAACTTCAGATCACCTCTAATGTGATGCAAAAGAAAATTTGAGTCTAGCTCTTCGCGTTTTCAAAACATTAATTTTTCATTTTTTAGCGATATTTTTCACTTTTCTCCCTCTCATGAGGCAGGAAATGGAATTATAGGGTACCATTGGTTATTTAGGAGCAAGGCCCTTTTAACACTAGAGTATGGAAATCCAAAATCGGTAGGAGCGTGTCCGGGGGGTGGGTGAATTTGCTACATTTTTACCGAGCAGCTCTCTTAACGGGATGACCTTTACCTTTACCTTCTCTATCATCTGAGCCCATCTTCCCTTTTCATTCGGATATGTTTCACAGAGCGCTCATTACCGGGTATCATCCGACTTTTCGATCCTCCTCAACCCCATTCTTTCAAACAACCAATTCCACCTCCACATAGCCCTTACTCAGTGAGTAATGCTGACACAAGCCCGTTAGCCCACCACCACCCTATCCATTATCTGAGTCCCCTTCGCCCTACTACCCCATCCTCTTCCCGTTCCGTAATTGAATGGGGTGGAATCCATTACTTGCGCGCGCGTACGGAGGGGGTAAGATGGGGAGATACCTACTCTATCAACTAGGCCTGTCAGGCCTGGTCTCATCGTTCAGCGTGGTCTCTAACTACTCTGACCAGTGAGGCAGTTTGGAAAATGAAGATTAGTAGGAGGTATCTACTCTATCAACTGGAGGACACCCCCATCTAAGGATGGACCTCATCATCTTCATGCTATCTCGCCTCTCTGAGCGGTGTAATTGTAAGCGAAGTGAAGAGACCATTCCAATGAGATACCTACTCTATCAACTCGGGCTGTCAGGTCTCTTCATTCCACATGTTCCCTCGGCTCTTTGACCCGTGTGAAGACCTACCCTATCAACTCGCTTGCCTGGGTCTGGGAAGGCGGCCTATTAGGTGAACGTTGTCCCTTGGTAGACAGATAGGCATCATTCCCTTGAGGGGATGACTGAACGGGCGAATTGGACCGACCGGTCCAATTTGAGGCCGAAGTATGGCCTTTATCTGTGTACATCGATTACTTTTTCGTTGAAGAAGTTCAAGCAATTAGGAGATTCAATCAGTCACATATTCAATTCTCAAGGATGTAATGCAACTTTCCTCAGTAGCTTGGAAATTCTTTGCTTCTTGCTAGTCGTGGGAAGGTTTGGTGGTTCCAATCAGGAACTTCATGTCATAATGTTGCGAGTTCTGCTTGCATTTCTAATGAAGTGCAGTCAATGTTGGTTCATTCATTTCGCATGAAGGGCGCTCTTGGGAGTACCAAAGTCTGTTCGTAACTCAGGTCTGCCATCTTTTTCCGAGCGTTCGAAATGAGTTTCAGGTGCAATACACCTCTCAGGGACCAGTTCATGAGCGATTTTCGGGTAAGATTTCGTTCAAATATTTATTAAAAACGCATCAACATTAGTTATTCGGGCATAATTTGCATGCCATTTCTGTTTTTATATCAGATACATTGCGGAACTGTGAACCTATACATGTGTTTGATCATTCTGATTTTCCGGGATCTAAGGTCCTCAAAATTCTCTTTTTGTGTGCCATCCCCGAGGATGAATCATGCTGAATGATGCATAAAGCTGTTCACATGATCCCAATCCCGGCAATCACACATCAGCATCATCTCCCTTATTCAGCAGTGGTGGTGTAACTAGATCCGGTGGTGCGCGGCGTGTGATTGCCTAATTCTGATATTTGCTAATTCTCGCTCTTGTTAGAATGCGGAAGCATGCTGCAGTTGCTGAACTTGCTCTTGCTCTCTAGCCGTGTCTCTCCTCACTTTCTCTGCGCTCTCTCCATTCCCCATGATCTCTCTCAAGTTAGAGATAGAGAGAGATCACACAGAATCGAGAGAGCTTAGCTCCTCCCAACTCTCCCTCGGCCGAACCTCACATCGGTAATCTGAGAGGGTGTATCGCTCGGGCGTTTCTTCATCCAGATGGCCTCTCGCGTCTGACTCTCTCTTATTCCCATGCTCTCTCGCTTTCTCTAACCGACGAGAGAGCATGGAAAAGTGAGAGAGCGCGACCACGTCCCGCACTCTCTCACCGGTCAGAGTGAAGAGAGATTACGTGATAGGGAGAGAGATCAACCTCTCGTCCGTAGACTAGAGAGATGTCTCTTGGCCTCTGTGTCTTTCTACCTCTCTCGATACCTCTGGCGAGGAGTTGCTTGATAACGTAATTCTACTGCATTTTCGCGCAAGGTGTTTATAAGTTTTATCGATTTTTTTAACGAACTTACTCGCTCGTTCGATGTATCTGTCCCATTTCCCTTCAGTTCAACCTCTCGTCCGTAGACTAGAGAAGATATCTTGGCATCAGTGTCTCTTTCTACTTCTACCTGACGAGGAGTATCCTGATTATTCGTAGCGTGCGCGATCATTAATGTAAAATTGAGATTGCTCCGTGTTTTCCTATCGTTGTTCTTGTCATTGTAACGATATTTAGCAAATGTTGTAATCACAATGATCTGAAGGAATCCCCAAGTTCGCTTTGTTCGTTTTATTTCCATCCTCACCGCTCTCCTGAATATGTTTCAGCGGAAATCCTTAATGATGCGTTGGCAATAGGTTTTCAATGGTTCTCCGCCCTTTGTTTTCAATGAAAAAATAATTTATGACTGTTTTGAGAATACCGTTTTTATAGCAACATAGTGATTTTATAGCACTGCTTCAGTAATTGAAATTCAGTTAGACATTGGCACCAAAGAGTGAAATCTCTTACAATTAGACAATTAGCCTCAATGCTCTTAGGATCGACTCACCTATAGATGATCCATAACGATAACAAATAAGTGGTTTGGTGGTAAATGAATACGTGCCGCATATCTACATGACATGTCCTAGGACTCATTTGCAGCTCTCCGTTGTAATAGCTTGTCCTCTCTAAACCACTCTAGCATTGTTGCTCTTTCGATGCTTCCGCGTTGCTTGCACTCTCTGATTTGCGTGCTCTCTCGCTCGTCTGAATACAAAAGTGTAGGTGCTTTCCTACCGGTCTCAATAACATAAGTCGATGTTTGGGTAAAGGAACTAACAAAAACCAATCATCATGGATACGAGTGACTATCTAACAAGATATAAGAGGAGATTCAGAGAATCATTCGGGAGAATTCAAACATTCAAAGAGTCAGATTATTTCCGCTATTAAGCACTCATAAAGCACTAAAGCTCGCCCATTCCTCGCGCTTTCTCACTATTCGAAACGACCGTCGAACATAGTTCTTCTCGATTTCTAATCCTTCTTCCATTGGTGGTATACTCACTTCACATTTCGCACTGTCTGACGAACGCTAGCGCATGCGAAAGAAAATGCATGATTTTTGCTCAATCCCCATCCTCCCCTATAGTTTCCTTTTTTGCTTACTTGCTGACTATAAGAGGCTCCAATCTCTCTATTTTGCCGTCTCATTTACCCCTATAATCTCTCAGCAAAAGGAATAGATCTTCTGAATTTGACCTGTCAGAGGGAAGAATCCGTCTCTTCCTTTTGCGTGGATTCTCGGAACTCTGACCGATGCGAGAGAATGAAGAGACGGATCATTCATTCCGCCCACTCCTCACTTGGCCAAGAAAGCCGAAGGAGGGGTCCGTGATATTATGGGATGCGCTTTCCGGTACTTCCTCCTTCTGGAGAATAGCTTTCTCATGGATTAGGAAACACTCGGAGAGCCGCTTTTGGCCTCAGCCCTCCTCCATTTTCCGTCTCCCAATCTGATTTTTTCCGGGTCATCTTCGAGATTTACTATTGCACAAAGCATTTCTTCTTTGATCATTTCCTCTGGTTGACCCTCCCCTACGAAACGGTTCCTTCATTGTTTTCAAAGCAAACTCTGACTCTACTCTTGTATGCAGACTGGAATGTTGACTACTACCGTAACCCGATCTGTCATTAGATCGCTTTTCGTGAATGGTTTTGATCAGAACGTTTTTTTCTTCCCCGAGAGACACCTGATCCCTCTCCCTTTCCCTCCTGAAAAGATTCTTTGACCGAGAGAGCAGAGGTCGACGAGTTCTACGCGCGCACGCAATGCAAAATTCGATGCGCCGACGTTTCCCACACTCTTGTTGTGTGTGTGCTGAAATTGATACCGTGATCGCGTGTCGGCATATTTGATCTACCGTGAATGCCTCTCCTCAATTAACGTGATATTTCTCCTAATGAATGCCCCGATCTTTGGCCGGGACAGGTGAGAAAACCTTCCATTGATGATACCCCCGGAATAGAATGGGCGGTATAGCTCGAAAAATGATACCGCCGTCTCTTCATTTCACACACTCTCTCGCTTCTCTGACCGGTGAGAGAGTGTGCGAAATGAAGAGACGGCGGCTCATTTCTCGAGGTCCTATGGGCGGGTAGGAAAATTGTGTGATGATCGGGAGGATAAAAATATGCGAAATGAAGAGGAGGCGTCCAATTTTCTCAAATCTAATAGACGCCCAGGCACTCCATTTCAAATTCGTACCGAGCGTTCGAAATGAGTTTCAGATATAATATTACAGCCCAGTTAGCAGTTAGTGAGCGTTATTCCTCTGTCACGCGTCGAAAAACACAACAAAAATGAAATCATTTGAAATGTGCGCGTTGTTTAGCTGAAGTAATCATTTATCCTAGCTGTATAGGAGTACGGAAAATGTGGAAGGAATCCTCGTCCGGTTTATCCCCGATTTATCACCAAGTTTAATAAAAGCCGTATCAAATTTGCGCCAAACGCGTTCGAGCGTTCGAAATGAGTGTCAGATGCAATATACCTCTCGGGGTTCGCCCTTTGAGCGATTGTTGAGTCAGATGTCCTTGAAATAAGTATTAAAATAACAGCGAAATTATAACCGCAGATAATTTGAGGCGTGTGGTAGATGCAACTGCATACAAAATGCGAATGATTTGGTTCCCATTATTATTTCCTCAGCCATTTCGAAAATAAGTCATTATTTTGCAAGAATAAACAACAATTTCGACAGTTTGCTGAATTTTTATGCGCGCCCGATGCTCGAGCGCGCATTACTTCATATTATTATTTCCTCCTTGCAGTATCTCGAGAGAGTGAGAGGGCGTGCACTCCATCATTCTTTTCTGAACGATTGAGATGAGTTTCAGCTGCAATATACCTACCAAGGACTTATTCATGAGCGATTCATCGAGGCCATCTCCACCAAAAAATTAATATATTGAATACAAGACGTGAACAAGGCGCAAATCATTCCTGTTTCTATCATGGTGAGTGCTGAAATGCGCACAACCCTGCATTCCCTAAACTCCAGTCTTTGCGCCCGAGCATGCTCTTTATTATTATTTCCTTCCTCTTCAATTTCTAAAATTATTCATCATTTGATCATTTTGCCCAGTTTTCTGACGAAACTCCAGTCTTTGCGCTTCCAAAACTCGAGCATGCTCTTTATTATTATTTCCTTCCTCTGCAGTTTCTCGAGAGTGAGAGGGCGTGCACCCCATCAGTCTCCCTCGCGCTCTTTTCAGTGAGGAAGATGGAGGATTTCCTCTCGATCTGAGCTGGAGAGAGCTGTCGGATTGGCAGTCGATCACTGAATAGCTCGTTTTATTTCCGTTTTCCTAATGAAAAGGACAGTGTTATCCTATTGTTTTGCTATTCTTCTTATCATTTCTGCATTTTATTTTGGATTCCACGAAGGAAGATACGTCATGCCCAATTGACACGGGTCCATAAATCATTTCGCGCCCGAATATTGCTTTTTTTTTATAGATATTGCTTTTTGTCTTTCCTTTCTGAACCGTTGCATCTTCTTTCCTCGTTTTCCGGGCACTCTCCGTACTTTTATCGTTCACATTCTAAGTTCCCAGGTCAAAGTGTTGAGGTATACGTCGGATAACGTATTTTCACCCCTCACTGGCAATTCAACAACTTTGACGGATCAGACGTAATCAACAAATCTACTCTTCGTTCACTGTTGTTTAGAACGCGTATCTTGCCGCTTCACAATTACTCATCCAGCTTCAATTTTGTCGTCTTTTATAAGGGACAAAACGTTGGTGCGATGAGCGAGGGTGCGATTTAGGATTCGTATTCCATGTTTAACAGATTTCAAAGATCATTGTGTTGCGAACACTTTTTCTTCTTCCTCCTACTCTTCTTCTTTATCGCCCCCCTTCAATCTGAGAAAAATGACTCCATCAACATACGTGATCTTTCGCAAACGTGTCTCAGAATCTAAACCCATGTATACCTAATATAAATTATACATCGCCAATGCAATGCAATAATTGTTGAAGCCACTCTATTTTATTAGATACCCGATGTAAAACTCTGATTTGTAATTTACTGACATGGCATTAGGCATGGTACATCAGCGATTGTCTAGTATTCCGAACCTGGCCTTCTCGCATTGATCCATATAATTTCCAACATTGTCGCGAACACTTCTTTCTCCTCCTCCTCCCCACTTCTTTATCACTCTCCCCTCAGTCACAGTTGTTTCTTCCTTTGCTTCAAAAGATCTTTACTTGACGTATTATCCATTCTCATGTACATTCCTGCGAATCTCACGGAATCAATAGCTTTGTTAGGATCGCCTCTAATTATGTATTTTCTCTCAAATCCATACTAAAAGAATTGTTGCGAACGCTTCTTTCCCCTTCTCTTCTTTATCACTCTCCCCTCAGTCACAGTTGTTTCTTCCTTTGCTTCAAAAGATCTTTACTTGACGTATTATCCATTCTCATGTACATTCCTGCGAATCTCACGGAATCAATAGCTTTGTTAGGATCGCCTCTAATTATGTATTTTCTCTCAAATCCATACTAAAAGAATTGTTGCGAACGCTTCTTTCCCCTTCTCTTCTTTATCACTCTCCCCTCAGTCACAGTTGTTTCTTCCTTTGCTTCAAAAGATCTTTACTTGACGTATTATCCATTCTCATGTACATTCCTGCGAATCTCACGGAATCAATAGCTTTGTTAGGATCGCCTCTAATTATGTATTTTCTCTCAAATCCATACTAAAAGAATTGTTGCGAACGCTTCTTTCCCCTTCTCTTCTTTATCACTCTCCCCTCAGTCACAGTTGTTTCTTTCCGGGTCTATCTCTCTCCGCCAGTGGGACACACCAATATTTCAAGCCAGCCTGCGAGGAGTGTCCCCCCCCTCCATCCTCCCTCATCTCACTCTCATCCCTTTATCTTCCTCAAAATTTCAGTTGTTAAAGCGTTTCCTCATTATTACAAACTCACGATTTTCTTACATTGCAAACTCACGATTTCTGATTGTGATTGTTGTTTGGTAACTATTACAATTATTACATAAATATTTTCGAGCAACCAGCCTGCGAGGAGTGTCCCCCTCCATCCTCCCTCATCTCACTCTCATCCCTTTATCTTCCTCAAAATTTCAGTTGTTAAAGCGTTTCCTCATTATTACAAACTCACGATTTTCTTACATTGCAAACTCACGATTTCTGATTGTGATTGTTGTTTGGTAACTATTACAATTATTACATAAATATTTTCGAGCAACCAGCCTGCGAGGAGTGTCCCCCTCCATCCTCCCTCATCTCACTCTCATCCCTTTATCTTCCTCAAAATTTCAGTTGTTAAAGCGTTTCCTCATTATTACAAACTCACGATTTTCTTACATTGCAAACTCACGATTTCTGATTGTGATTGTTGTTTGGTAACTATTACAATTATTACATAAATATTTTCGAGCAACCAGCCTGCGAGGAGTGTCCCCCTCCATCCTACTCCCTCATCTCACTCCTCTCATCCACTCTTCCTTCCTTTGAGAAATGATCTGATTCTCTCATAATTCCATGCTCTTCCATCCTCTCTTCCTTTCTTGATCCACCTCTAAATCCACCGATACTTCTAGCTCGAGTTAATTTGTGTTTAGGCTATTAATTTAGAATATAACAGGCCTGAGAGAGTGTCCCTCCCTCATCTCACTCCTCTCATCCACTCTTCCTTTATCTTCCTCAAAATTTCAAGTTTTATAGCATTTCCTCACTAATTCCTCATAATTTCTGAATATTGTTGTTAATAAGGACAAGACCATTTTGATTAATTATTTACTAAATATGCTCAAAGCAGCCAGTCTGCGAGTAGTGCCCCTTAGGGTTGCAAGTTCGGGATCGGCAATCACGAAAATCGGGATTACCGACCCTCTTCCCTAGCTGTCTCTCTCGCTTTCGCACGCTATTTCTCATCTATAACCGTCTGGCGCGAGAGAGTGTGGGTATTACCGATACCGAACCCGCAACCCTAGTGCCCCTCATCATCCCTCATCTATTCATTTTAGCTTCTGACTTTGCAAGCGCTCAATTTTTCGTCAATACGTGACAATTGCATCGCAAACCGGAAGATACATTCAAATCCACCTCTGTGGTTACTCAGAGGGTCTTTGTTTAGAAGTGCCTAACACGATTAGGCCCTTCGACTAACCAAATCTTCGGAATTCGTGGATTTCCGGTTGAAATTTTGCCGAGTAGCCGAACTTCCTCTGCCTACGTAGAGGAAGATTGGGTTAGGATGGGGTGATCGATGAATGACTTGGAATAGATTTTCGGAGATTTTTTGTTATTTTGGTTCAGTGCTAGCAATTCTAGGGCGAACTTTCCAGACAGTTCAACAGTCCACTTCAGTTCACATTGTTATGAGCATTCATTGTGTTGGGTAGATTCACGACGTGTTGTTGATGTTGAAGGATTCATATTTTGACGTAGAGTCCAAGTGCGCCTCTCTTTCCTCTACTTCGTTCTCCCCTCATGAGAGGCCACTTATCACTTGAACCCATCAATTGTTTCGAACGCTCGCTCGCTCTTTCTGACTAGAGTTTTTTCCTCAATTTTTTGGATGACTCACCCAACTTCGTGCTTTACTTTCTTCCAGGAGGATATCTTCATTACGCACTCTCCCTCGTACTTTCTGACTAAAGTGTTAATTTCCTTTTTGTTCCTTTTTTTATGATGAGTCACTGAACTTGTGCCTTGCTCTTTTGACTTAGTGCACATTATCCGCAAAGTGAGAGAGTATGAGATATGGAGAGATACAGGTCATACAAAGCGAGAGATCATGTAAAATTGAGAGACCCAGATCCTTGCTCTTGTCAAAGCCTTGTCATGTTCTCAAATCACCCCCAGAAATGCGAGGAATGCTTTCAGAAGTTGTTTTAGTGACCTTAGCAATGTGATTTTTAGTTGTTTCGGATGTAGCAAATGTCATTGCTTCACATATTCATAAACCGTCACACGTGCCGAGTCACAATCCTTCCATTTTATTTTTATTGCATTATCCGCCTGATGATCCTTCGTCTTTCAAGTTATCACGAATTCTCACCTCTCTTTCCAATGAAACTCTTATTCAATGTATCACTATCGTTTGACTGCATCGCGAAATTACTTTTCCCAGGCTCATTTTTCTGATTATCATCATGATTAATAATCATCGATGGTTCAACTCCAGATAGGCATGCTTGTATGTATCTCCCCTATTTCTCTTGTATTTCGCGCTCTTTTTCCTCCGTTTATGATCATTTGCCGATTGTTCAGTGCAAAAACTTCTGTACCACAATAATGGTGATACCGTATCATTCCAGATAGGCACCACTTCCCGGGCATGCATGTATCTCCCCGGTTGCTCGATGGCGCTACCGGCGATGGCGGTGCTGGTGGCAATGATGGCGGTGCGGGGTGAGCATTTTCGAAATTTTTTATGCATCGAGACACAAATTAGATAGTATTGCTTGTAGAAATAATAGCCTACGGGTCCGTTTGTGTCTTTCAAAAGGGAATCAGGGGTGATAGTTGATAGATGGAGCTCGTCGTGTTACTGGTGACAATGATTATGCAGAGTGAGTCCCCAATCCTTAGTGATCGTCTTATTGTGTGTGTTTTTAAGACAAGGGGGGATCCAATATTGAAACCGATGAAACGCGCTGCCCTATGATCACCTGATGAAACTCATCCTGATTTGAATTCGAAAAATAATAGTTCTAAAAAATGAGGTCCATACTGAACATACGATACCTGGAAAATATAAACAGCAAATGATGATGTTGTCGAAATTGATGTGCAGATGATGCAGAGTGAGTTTAGCATCCTCATCTCTAGCTCTATGCAACTTCCGATTGAAGCTTGTCGTATTTCCATTTGATATACTCAGCCTATGACTTTTCAACAGTATCTCAATACATCACGACGAATCACTGAAAAGCTGGTTTGATCATACGAAGATCTACATCAGTCGATCCTTGATCGACTTCCATCCAACGTAGCCTGATCTTCCGATTTCGCACCCAGATTCCCATCAAGCAGACGCGTACATTTCGCGCTCCTACATTTCTCAGGGGACAGTTTGTCTCACCATTTTCTGTGATCGATGAGAGCCTGAGATTTTGAGAGGGCCGGAGATTTCCCAGAGCCGGCAAACAGATCTCTTACACCTGGTAGGAACAAGGAACTCCCGGGGTAAAAAATACGGATTACTACATTTCCGAAGGGAGATAAATCACTTGCGCGTTGAAGTGAGAAATGATCTGACTCACCCGTGCCAGAAAGAATAGTGCGTGGCAAGTAGGGAAGGGGGGTCATGTATTTTTTTCTGTAAAGGCAAAGGCAAAAATTTATCGAAACCAATTGACCTCGATGAACTTTATTCGTCTAGTGAAACTCAATC
>LS488528.1:96430-108186 GCA_900490705.1 Pristionchus arcanus | reverse complement strand
TTCCTCTCTCTTCATTTATTTTGATGTCCACGTTGCATTTCATTAGCTCCGCTTCCGTAGGCTCTTTCGCCCTTGTCGTTGCTTAGACAGACGCGTATTTGCCATGGCAACCATCGAGGGTATTCCATTCGTTACTCGTCTCGCAGTGTAAATTCAAACCAGTGCTTACACGTATTTCAATTTTTTCAGATGTTTCATAATACCTTCCAAAGTGGTCTTCTGTCTGTTTTGTACTCCATCGGAAGCAAACCTCTCCAATTATGGGATAAACAGGTATAGTGATCTCCTGTACCTAGAATGAGTGCTTGCTAATTGTAAATAGATGGATATACTTTCTTTTGAATACATGGCAAAATGGATCAACTCATTAATCTCTTCTCAATTCACAGGTGAAGAACGGTCACATCAAACGAATATCCGATGAGGACATCCAGTCACTAATTATTGAGATTATGGGAGCGAACGTCAGGTAATTAAGAGGGGTTGTAAGAGCTCTTAATAACTCTTAAGAGGTTGGGTAGTTTGAGCGAAACAGTTTTTCATTTATTCCTCCTGTTATTAATATCAATCAATATGGTTTGTTTCTAGCACTTCTTTCATCTCTTGCCCTCTCGATCCCAAGAAGACACTTGGTATAAAGTTGCCATTCTTCGTAATGATTGTCAAAAATATGAAGAAATATTTCACATTCGAAGTGCAGGTTCGTTTTAATGTAATTTTATAAAGGGAAATCATTTTGAAGAAGGGTCTAATACAATTGTTTATGGGTAAAAGTTGCAGATTCTTGACGACAAAGGTCAGAAACGGAGATTCCGCGCTTCGAATTTCCAGTCGAGTACAAGGGTGAAACCATTCATCTGCACTATGCCAATGAGATTAGATGAGGGATGGAATCAGGTTAGATCCTTTCTTCTGATTCGAGATATTTGGAAGAAAGGTAATGTTGTATCTTGATGTCTTAACCTTACAGGTCCAATTCAATTTGGCTGATTTCTGTCGTCGTGCATATGGATCAAACTATGTAGAGACACTGCGAATTCAAGTGAGCACTGCTTGAAAAAGCTTCACGACATCTTAATATATTGTCAGATTCACGCAAATTGTCGTCTTCGTCGAGTTTATTTCGCTGATCGATTATATTCCGAGGATGAATTGCCTGCTGAATTCAAACTATTCCTCCCTCTTCATGTAGCCTCTGCTGTTCCAGTTGAAGGAGCTGATTGATCTCCCAGTGATCTTTGATCTTCGTGATCTTGTTTATACCATTCATCTAGTCATTAATCACATTCACTAATTCGTAGAGAGATGATAATAATGTATTGCATCATCTCTTGATGATAAGTGGAAGGACGGGGTTGACCCTCTCCTCTCTCATATCAATACAATCTTTCCCTTATCAGTTCATTCTCATTTTGTACTCTTCAATCCCTGTATCTTCCCATTCGATCTCATTTAACAACCCATGGATAAAGGTTGTATCAGCTTGTAAAGCTATTCTATTATCTGTCGTGATGTGTGGAGACTTTTCATTCCAAATACTTTGCACTTCCCCGCAATTCACCCTGTTTCTCTTTCTCTATTTCTCATCTCTTGATTAGTTTATAGTTATCGTGTGTTCTGTCGCACCATTCAATCAGATGATGCAAGTTGTTCTTTTACATTAAATCTAGAAATCAGAATATCAACTGGAGTACGTTCTTGGCTTGATCTCTTCTCGGTCATCTCTGTCCTTCGATAGTACTCTCACCTTCTTTCAAGAGTGGGAAAGAAAGAGGGCGGGGGAGGGGGCAAAGTAACATACGATTCCCCATATCGCCTCATATCGCCTTGCTATCAGTCCATTCTCAATCACAGTTTCTCTAATTCTCTTGTTCCATCCCCTGCACTACTCAACTACTCTCGAACGTTCATTTCGCTTTCTATTCCCCTCCATTTCAGTGTACTTATCTTATATACTAATTGTATTCCTTATCTTCTTTCTCTTTGAGATGCCAGGCCGTCGATCAGCTAACTTCGATATTCTGAGTGCGGCGTTCAAAGAACGAATTCTCGTATTCGATGGAGGAATGGGAACGATGATTCAGAGAGAAGGACTCGGCGAAAATGATTTCAGAAATACGGTAAGTTAAACCATCGTGTGGATCTAGATTTTGGCATAATGATCTACCGAGATTGATATTCAGGAGTTAGAGAAGCACGAGAAACCTCTGAAGGGAAACAATGATCTTCTATCGATAACTCGACCCGATATCATTCAGAAGGTACCATTTCATCTATTCATTGGAGACATTTAATCTCTTTGCAGATCCATAAAATGTATCTGGATGCAGGAGCCGATATAATTGGAACGAATACTTTCTCGGGAACGACCATTGCACAGGTAGAAATGATAAAAGATAAGTGATAGGGAGCAAAGAGGATCATGTTCAGGCTGATTATGGATGTGAGCATCTCGTCAAGGAGATTAATATCGAATCAGCCAAAGTAGCGAGAGCTGCTTGTGTAGAAGCAGAGAGGGAAACTGGTTAGATATTCCCTTATTATACCCATATCTCTACTGCTCCAATATTGATGATTCATTACTGGATTGATAAAGCCCTACCACCAATAAAATGCACCTAATCAGGAAGGAAACGTTTCGTTGCTGGAAGTATTGGTCCCACCAATAAGACCCTCTCTATTTCCCCTTCAGTTGAGGATCCTGGAGCGAGAAATGTCGGTGAGTATACGGTAGATTAAAATGAGCTATTGATTGGTTCCGTTATCCAGAGTTCCAAGAATTAGTGGAAGCGTATGGACAACAGGCTCGCGCTCTTCTGGAGGGAGGAGTTGATATTCTTCTTGTCGAAACTGTTTTCGATTCAGCCAATGCTAAGGCTGCTCTATTCGCACTCAGAGGAATATTCGAGAATGAAGGTATCATTATCTCTCCCATTCAATGCAATGTGCTACAAGTTTCGAGTTAATTCAATATTTTGTTCACAAATGCAAGATCTGTGAGGGTGGGAAGGAGGGGGAGAGGGAGTGACTATGGGAGATGATTATTCCTTCTTCTTCTCTGGTCCTCCATCTCCTCCCCAACTGCTCTTCACGTCAGCAACAGTATCTGAATAGAGATCATCCCTTAAGATAATTGAATACTCAATATTACCCTTGGGACATTCTCCTGCTTCCGTAGGTGCAATATCGTTCTTCTGAACTACTGGTGCGCCTGTTTTAGGTGCATTATCCTGAAAGAGATAGGGGATGAAGGAGGGAGAGATGGAGGGGGGGGGGAGAGGTGATACCTTCTTTCCTCCTCCACATAGGGCAACAAAGGCAATAGACGAGACGAAAGCAATGAGAGCTGCGAATACGAACATTGTGGAGAGAACCACACTCCGATACGCCGAATATGAGAAATGATCGGAGAAGAATCTCACTCTTCTCAGTCCCTCCTCTCCCCTCCTCTATTGATTGATGAATATTACTAATAATATCCAAATTAACCTGTACAATTGATTTATAATTCATAATGAATGTAAATTATTCTCTCTTTAGATGTAGTGGAAGTTCCTGTTTTCCTCTCTGCAACAATCGTCGATTTATCGGGAAGAACTCTATCGGGACAAACTGGAGAAGCATTTCTTATTGCAACGAGGTAAGGGAAGGAAGGGAAGGGGATAGAAGGAGACGGATGATATTCAGACAAGGGCAAGCAATGACAGTGGGATTGAATTGTGCACTTGGAGCAAGAGAAATGAGACCATTCGTTGAGGCAATGGCTAATTATACTGATCAATTTGTAAGTGAGATCATCTATATTCTCTCTAATTATTCATATATCAGATTCTATGTTATCCCAATGCTGGTCTTCCGAATGCTCTTGGAGGATACGATGAAACACCTGAACAAATGGCTGATACTATTGGAGAATTCGCACGATCGGGACTAGTGAGTTATTCCATTCCAATTGAATCATCCAAAGAGCTGTCAAAATATTAGTTATGCAATGATTGAACAAGTGTGTCAATACTTCATTCCTCCTCTCTACCTCTCTTTCTCATTCTCTTCAGTTGAATATGGTTGGAGGATGCTGTGGAACGACTCCCGATCATATATCTGCCATTGCGAAAGCAGTGAATGGAGTCACTCCTAGAATTCCTCCTTCTGATCCTAATGATGGTTTCCTAAAGGTGAAATATTTATGAATGCACATATTTGAAAGATAACTTTCATCAATTTATTCGTCGCTTTCAGTTGTCTGGACTCGAACCTTTCATTGTCGGACCTCACACAAACTTTGTCAATATCGGAGAAAGGTGAGAGATCGAGTAAGAGGAAAAGATGATCTTTGATCTCTGCAGATGTAATGTTGCTGGATCGAGAAAGTTCTGTAATCTAATCAAGGACAATAAGTATGAGGTGACTTATCTCATTCTCTTAACTCTATTCATAATTGTCACTAACAGGAAGCAATTTCAATTGCTCGTACTCAAGTTGAGAATGGAGCTCAAGTTATTGATGTGAATATGGACGATGGTCTATTGGATGGTCCATTCTGTATGAAGAAGTTCCTTCGAATGCTCTCTACTGAACCCGATGTTGCCAAGGTAGGAAGATGAGAGGAATGATCTTTGATCTCTCTTGCTCTTTCAGGTTCCTCTCTGCATCGATTCATCTGACTTCAATGTTATTATTTCTGGTCTCGAATCAATCCAGGGAAAATGTATTGTCAATTCGATATCTCTGAAGGAAGGACACGAGGCATTCGTGCAGAAGGTGTGATCCCCCTCTCTTCCCCATCCCTTCCCTCATCTCTCTCTCTCTCTCCTCTCAGGCTCGTCTCATTCATCGATATGGTGCTGCTGTAGTAGTAATGGCATTCGATGAAGAGGGACAAGCTGTTGAGATACAGAATAAATATGATATCTGTGAGAGGAGCTATCGGTGAGTCATCCCAATCCCATGAGAGTAATCTATCCCTCCATTACAGTATCCTTACTGAAGAAGTTGGAATGGATCCTACTGATATCATCTTCGATATCAATGTACTTACCATTGCAACTGGAATGGAAGAGCATGCGGAGTATGGAAAGAACTTTATCTTTGCATGCAGAATGATTAAGGTAAAAAAGGGAGCGAAGAGATAGAGAGCGAAGTGATCTCTTGTAATCTCAGGAGAATCTTCCTGGTTGCTCAATCTCAGGAGGAGTATCCAATCTGTCATTTGCATTCAGAGGAATGGAGAAGGTAGGTCCCCTCCCCTCCCCTCCCCCCTCTCCTCCTTCCTCCCTCTCTTCTAATCCGATTGAATAGGTTCGTGAGGCAATGCATTCCGTCTTTCTCTTCCATGCAGTTCAAGCAGGAATGGATATGGGAATTGTGAATGCAGGAGCACTCCCCGTATACTCTGATATACAGAAGGTATCCCCTCCCCACCCCCTTTTCTCCCCCTCCCTCTCCCCTCTAATCCTCTCCCTCTCTCAGGAACTACTTGATCTGTGTGAAGATCTAATCTGGAATAGAGATGCCGATGCAACAGAGAAGATGTTGGCACTAGCCAAGACATTGGGAAAGGGAGGAAAGAAGGAAGAAGAAAGTGAAGAAGTATGGAGAACGGAGAGAGTTGAAGAGAGACTCAAATATGCACTTGTCAAGGTATGGAGAGGGAAAGGAGAAAGGGAAGAATGAGATGGATTACAGGGTATCGATAAGTTCGTAGAGGGTGATGTGGAGGAGTGTAGACAGGTTAGTGTATTGATTAAGGAGAAAGGAATAATTAGTTCGATCTCAGGATAAAGAGAACTATCCGAAGACATTGAATATCATCGAGAGACCTCTGATGGCTGGAATGGCTGTTGTTGGAGAATTATTCGGTGCTGGAAAGATGTTCCTTCCCCAGGTAAGAGAGGGAGAGATAGAGAGGGAAGGGAAAGAGTCCATCTATGGCAGGTGATCAAATCAGCACGAGTAATGAAGAAGGCTGTTGCATATCTCCTTCCATTTATGGATGCTGAGAAGAAACTTAGTCTAGAAGCTGCTGGAGTGAGTCCACTCTCCCTTGTTTCCATTTTGAACTTTGATCTCTCTTTCAGCTTGAAATGGGAGATGGAAACAACAACAATGGAACGGTCGTACTGGCTACTGTGAAGGGAGATGTCCATGATATTGGAAAGAATATTGTTGCTGTCGTATTGGGGTGAGTGAGAAGAGGAAAGAGAGGGGGGGGGGTGCATGGGTGGATCAAAGTTTATTTCGATGATTAGACACAATGGGACTGAGTGAATTCACATCGAAGAGGATGAGAGAGTGAAGAGGAAAGGGAGGTAGTTCACTGATAGAGTGCTCCCAATGCAATCACCTGAATGAAATGGATATTCGTCTATTGAAGAAGAAGGAATGAATACATTGACAACGAGAGATTTGAGATAGGGAGTAGTGATCGATTTGAGAGATTGACGAGTTTGTTCAATCGTCTCTTTGATTGTTAGACTATCATTGTCTTCGATGGATGCCAACTGAAAGAGAGAGAAGATGAATAGTACCCTCCTCCTCTTCTTTCATACCTTATCAAGTGCAGCAGGAAGTTCTCCAATGGCCTTGGTTATATTCTCACGGAATTTAGTCTGTTGAGACTTCTGCTTCTCGATTAGAGATGATACTTCCGACTGAGAAGGAAAGAGGGGATTAGAGAAGGGGGAGGGGAATACTCACAGTGACATTGTACTTGGCAGCCCATTCAGTAATGGCATTCTTGATCTCTGCCTTGGTCGAACCACTCTGAAAAGATCAAAGATCATCTATCTCCTTCACTCTTCTTACTATGAGGATCTTTCCGAATGCTTCCTGAGCTTCGGAGGAAAGTTTGAAGAAGAAAGCGATATCATGGAAGGGAGAAGAAGGGCTGGCAGTGAATGAACCCTGTGAAGGGAGAGAATGAAGAGGGAAAGAAGAATGGAACATACGAAGAATCCTCCATTTCCTCCATTGATATCTCCCTGTCCAGGGAATGTTCCTTCTCCTCCTCCAATCGATGTAATGGGAGCGAATCCTCCATCAATTCCATCTACTTTATTCCCATTGAAATCACCTCCGAAAGAAGGGAAAGATGGTTGATTTCCATTGAATTCCCCTCCGAATGGGAAGGATGAAATGAGAAGAGAAGCAGAGGAGAGAAGGATGAGGATACGATTCATTCTGAAATGAGAAGAGATGAGAATGGGAAGATATGGGGGAATACCTGATGCTTTCCCTCTTCAATCTTCATCCTTTTATGGATACGTTGCATCGTTTCGTCAACAGATGAAGAGTCTCTTCATTGTGAATATTCTCTCCTTCTCATGGAAAGGAGAGATTGATGGATGGGAAGAGGTCATCTCTCTTTCTATTCAACAGTATCCATTCTGAGGCAGTTGAGGGAATAGTCATCACACCTGTGATAACTCCCCTTTCTCTCCCTCTCTTCAATGGATCTCGTGAACTCTGTCCCTTCTCCTCTCTCTTTTTCATCCAATCTTTTCTCCGTCTGATGTTATTATGACTCACGTCAAGTTTGTTCAGGCTGAAATAGACGATCATTAAATTGTGGATTCATTTTGGGTCTTTTCGTTCCATTGATCCCGTTCATTCGTGTAGTCACTATGAGAATGGCACGCATTCATCACATATTCATCTTTCAGATGTAATAACTTCCGAGTAATTGATCTGGGAGTGATGTGTCCATGTGATAAGATTATTAAGACGGCTATTGAAGAAAAGGCTGGTAAGTAGCGAGAACATTGATATGAAACTCATATTCATTCCCTTTATCTTCCTCTTCTCATTCCAGATTTCATTGGATGTTCTGGTCTGATCACTCCTTCTCTTGAAGAGATGGTTCATGTGGCACGAGAAATGGAAAGACTCGGATTGAAGATTCCCCTTCTCATTGGTTGGTCAATTCAGTTCATTTCTATTGTTCTTCATTCTATCCTATGAGTGAGTGATGTCATATATTGCAGGAGGAGCAACAACATCTAAGACTCATACAGCAGTGAAGATATCTCCTCGTTATTCAGCCCCTGTCATCCATTGTCTCGATGCAAGCAGATCAGCTGTTGTCGTCAGTTTATATCCATCATCATTCTACTATCCACTCAACTCATTCTACTAATTTCTGTTCAGTGTTCTGCCCTGAAGGACGATAATACTCGAAGTGAATTCATGGAGGAATTAGATGAGGAATATCAATCAGTGAGAGAGGAACACTATGATACGCTGAAGGTACCTTATTGGAATAGCGTGGACTTCAATCAATTATCATTATAGGATCGTCGATTCCTCACCCTCGAAGCTTCAAGAAAGCGCAAGCCCAATATCGATTTCGCCAAATACAAACCGAGTATGGAAGAGTCTAATCGAGTCCCTCGTGATCTTTTCCATTGCAGCGACTCCCCAATGGATTGGACGAAGAGATATTGAAGTGAATCTGAATGATGTACTCCCTTATATCGATTGGAAACCATTCTTCGATGTATGGCAATTGAGAGGAAAATATCCCAATCGGTGAGTATATCGAAATGAAAAATAACTAGATCTATTATCTTTCTTTCAGTGGATATCCTCGTATCTTCGATGATGCCGATGTGGGAGCAGAAGCGAAGAAAGTATTCGAGGTATTTATAGATCTATTTATTCATTCTTATACCGTAATCCCTCTCTCTTGAGGATGCTCAAGTATGGCTGAAGAAGATTCTGAATGAGGGAATCATCAAGGGATCTGCTGAGGTCAGTCTCCCCCCCCCCTCCCTATCCCCTCCATTCCCTCTCATCTCATGGATCGATCAATTGCAGGTAGCCTTCCTCCGTGCTGGTTCAGTGGGAGATGATATTGTACTCTTTGGAGAAGGAAATGGTCAGTTGATGGAGGGAAACAAAGAGAGATGAAGAGAGAGTATTGCAGAATCAGTGGGAACTTTGTATGGAATCAGACAGCAGACAGGGAAGGAAGATGATCAACCATGTTATGCAATGGGAGATTTCGTCGCTCCTCTTAAGGATGGTAAGATACCATTGAAGATTCCTTCTCTCCAATGGTCCATTTAGGTGTTCCTTCTGATTTCATCGGTCTATTCTCGTGTACTGGAGGAGTTGGAGCTGAAGAATACTGTAGAGAAATTGAGAAGAAAGATTTCGATGATTACGGTAGTATCATGGTCAAGGTACGGTAGAATGTCCTCCTCTACTTGACCTCTCTTTCTTGACAGGCATTGGCTGATCGATTAGCCGAAGCAACAGCAGAATGGCTTCATAGAGAAGTTAGAGTGAAATTGTGGGGATATTCGAAAGATGAGGTGAGAAGAGAGAAGAGAAGGGAAGGAAAGAGGGAAGGAATGGATTGAAGGTGCTCGATACAAGTGATCTTCTCTCAATCAAATACAATGGAATTCGTCCTGCTCCTGGTTATCCTCTTCAACCAGATCATACTGAGAAGAGAACATTATGGAATATACTCAATCCCAAGGTACTCCCCCCTCTCTCTCTCTCTCTCTCTCTATCGATACGAGTGATCTCTGATCTCTGCAGGATATAATTCTAACTGATCATCTTGCAATGCTTCCTGCTGCATCCGTCTGTGGTCTATACATTGCCCATCCTGAATCGACATACTTCGGAGTGGGAAAGATTGATAAGGATCAGGTGAGAGATTAATCGAATGATGAATGACAGACAGATTGGAGGGAGGGAGAGAGACAGATGATAGACGAACTGATGAGAATTGTTACAATGGGAATACTGGTAGTCAGTACTCTCTGTATATACTATACCCCCCTTCTCTCCTCCCATCGAGTTATGGATGTTATCACTCTCCTTCTCCTCCCTCTCTCCCTCACTCCATGAATGGTACCTTTCCCCGTGCCGATGGTTCGATCCCCTCTCCTCCTTCCCTTCCCTCTCTGTCTCCTCCACTGATTCACCTTTCCTTGATTCGACACGCCATTCCCTTCTCTCAAGTGTAGTCAGTATTTGCATGTCCCTCCCTCTTCCTTCCTCTCTCTCTACAGAATGTGCATGATATCATGAGTGGGATAATGATAATTGTGACAGTGTGTGTCTATCTCTTGTGTATTTCAGATGGAAGATTATTCGAAGAGAAAGGGATCACCATTGGAAGAAATGGAAAGATGGTTGGGAGCTAATCTCGGATATGATAATTAGATAGAAGGATGATGCTTCTCTCTTCCATTTATGGATCGAGCGTTAACCATAGATAATTGTTGTCTGTTGCTTTAGCATGTTTTTTTTGTGTTTTTAAATCAAAAGTTTGAGTAGATTACGTATAGTTTGTTGTATGATTGGAATGCCTATCCTGGTTTAGTTTGTCATTCCCTCCCTCGTCTCTCTCTTCCCACCCCTTCTCCATTCTTCTCTCTTCTCAATCCCTCATTCTCGTTCCAAGTGTTCACAATCTATCCTCTAATTCTGTTTACATATCTTCCTATCTCTTATACTTCTTCAATCCCTTCTTCTCCATCTTTCTCTTCCTCACTTTCTTCTTCTCACTCTCATGCCAACTTCATTGATTATTCGGTTCCCATTCTATCTCAGTTTTCTGTCCCTCCTTCCCTCTCTCATGCCTTCCTCGTTCTATTCACTCATCTTCCTTTCTTTCTCTAACCTTCCGGTCTACTCTCTCCTTCCCTCATCCTCCCTCTTTCCCTCCACCCCCCCCCCCTGTCAGAGGGAAAAAGTGAGGAAAGTGCGAGATTCTTCGTCAGAACTTTAAACTAGATTGAGGTATGAGACAACTCGTGACTTACCATTCCCCCCCCCTTCGTCCTCGTTCCCTTTTTGTATTCACCCTTTTCTCTCTCTAACCTACGGCATAAGTGTACAAACCTTGCCCTTTCCTTTTTCTGATTGTATCACTCGACCTTTCATTCCATTCACTCCTATCAATTTTAATAATTCCTCTCATTAATCTCATTCATATCGTTTTCTATTGTTCATTCCATTCTCTAAGATAGATAAAGCCATTTGTCCTTGATCCTCTTCTTCTTCTTCTCTTGTCTTAATTTCAATGCGTTCGATTCGCAGTTTGATCTTTCTCACGTGGAGGGAAATGAATTGCACTCTCTCTCATTATCTCTTCTCCTTTCTCCTTCCAGTCATATTTCCTCTATCGTATGATCACTTTCGATCTTCTTTTTCTTTTCAAGTTGTTCTCTTAATCTAATCATCTTCAAAAGTGATATCTCTTCAGCGTCTATTCTCCTCTTCATTTCATTGCCGAAGGAGGAAATGGGGGCGGTGGGAGGTTAGTTTTTTTTCTCATGTGCCTGTCAACACAACATATTTCTACAATAACAGATGGTCAAGGATGGTAGTCGATAGAATGGTAATTCTAGGAAGATTAAACGATGTTCCTATAGTGTATCATATGTAATCCTCTCAATATTCCTCATCTTTATTTTTGGTTTGATGGTATTTGTTGTATAGTAAATAAGTATTCCAAATATTATGCTAATTATTAATCTGACCAGTCGAACTATTCAATTGCACAAACTACCGTATCCGTATTTCATACACCAACTGGTCCCGCCACGATTTCCCTTATCTTGCTATTACAAGTACTGTACTATTTGTCAGCCTATTTTCCGTAGTCCAGTATTTATTGATTCTCTCTCTGTAATCGTTTGCTTTTAGTTATTCTTCCTTTCGTTGCTGATAAATCACATCGCTATCGTCATCTGGCATCAAGGGGTCTTTACACTCTCAAGGCACCGACATAACAC
>LS488528.1:36078-90390 GCA_900490705.1 Pristionchus arcanus | reverse complement strand
TTATTAATCCCCCCCCCCCCCCTTCTCTTCACATACTTTCTCATCCATTCCTTCACTGCCATCTTCATAGCTTCTAACTTCTGCTTTCTATTCCTCCATTGTGTCTGCAATGTTCTTCCTCTTCTCCATCCCCCTAATTCCTCTTTCTCTTCTTACCATTGCTTGTTTCTCCTTATTCTTGATATCATCAACAGCATTCTTACTCTCAGAGAGTGCTTCCTTCCTTCTTACCATATCTTGTTCTCGTCCTCTCACCTGTAATCATCCTCTTCCCTCTCTCCCTCTCCCTCTCCCTTCCCCTCTCTCACCTCAGCCATGGCAGCCTCTAAATTTCCAGCAGTTGGCCACTTATTCGCATCGTGACACACGAGAATTCCCGCGTTCTACAACAAACGATTTCTAATTAATTCCAATTGGATAAAAGTGACCATTCTTAGTGCAGACATCTGAGTGACTGTCTCTCCTGAGTATCGAGAGACATTGACCATCACCTGAAAAGAGAGAATAGAGAAGATATCAAGGGAGAGAGAATGAATACTCTCTGAGATGAAGTGAGGAATAACTTCATTCCATCCTTGACTAGTCTCTTAGAGACATTATCGATATCCACGTTATTGGGACAGATGGGAACACGATGGAGCTGAATGGAGGAGAATGAGGAGGGAGAGGGGGGAGGGGAGAGAGAGAGGGGGATGACGTAGATAGAATGACGATGAGTCGGAGTGTTTCGGAAGTGTAGACAATTCGTACGAATAATCATAAAAGAGATGGAGTCTCATTCTCTTTCTTCCTATCGCTTCCCTTTATTGTCACATTGATAGCACGAGATATAGTGAAGGAGAGTGACGGGAAGAAGAAAGGGAAGGGAAGGGAATGAGAAGGAGGATGAATATTATTTCAGAAGAAGAAGGATTGGACTGATAATAAAAAGAGACTCTTTGCTGTTCGAGTCGTTTCTGTTACTCATGCTGCACTTTCTGCCGTTCTTGTTGTTCTCAGGTACATTCAAAGGGAAAACAAAAGGGAAATAGGAAGGGGTGAACCATATGGGAGTGATACAATGCAACACCAATGTCAATGCAACAATATCAATGCAAAGGTCATCAAATGTATTTCATTGCAGTTTACTGATGAACAATAATTACGTGCGTGAACCATACGATTATTCGTCATACAATGCACAGTTTGTATTCCTCTGGTCTATGGGTAAGTCTATCCATCCATTAGATTACTCCATCTCTGGATCATTCAGGTTATTTTTGTTATGATCTCATCGATATGATCTATCATAAGGAAGCATCGAATAGCAAGGAATATATCATTCATCACTCATTGGTTAGTCAATGAATGATATCGATGGAATGATTGAGAGAACTTCTCTTCTCAGGTTATCACTGTCTTCTCCATTATTATGTTCACTGGGAAATTGAATGGATTCGCAATGATTGCATTGCTCGTGGAGGTAAGTCCCTTCCCTCTCTCTCTTCTCTATTCATCCTTCTTCTTCTTCAGGTTCAAACAGTTCTTCTTCATACTCGTTCTCTTCTTCATTTGGCTGGATACAGTAAGACGGGATTCTTCCGTCTTCTCGTACGTGCAAATATGACCATGCTCTTCCTTTTCCGTCATATTCCCATCTCATATCTTATCCTATATCTATCTTTCTCCGATGAAAAGGTATGAGAGAATAGATAATGTGATTAATCATGTCTATATTTAGTGTCCTCTTCCTCTCAAATTGGCTCTTCTGGGAGGTCTCACCTTCATTGAATATCATAATATTCATCTGACTATGTCAATGTTCAAGACAGATGGAATATTTGGAGGAGAAGTGGTTGAATTGGGAGAAGATGAAATCGATCCATTGGGAGCTGTTAGGAATAAGGAAGAAAAGAATCAATGAATGAAGTCTCTCCATCTCTTTATTTGTCCACTCATGAGGGTATCTCATACAATACGGTGTCAATGTCTCATTCAACGATTCCATCCTTTATTCATCCTACGAATTGTCTTTTTTCCATTGTGATGTACATAAAGAGTTGTGCCCATGTCTTTTAAATGAGAAATGCAAATGGAAGAAATGGGATGGAAATGATTGAGAGAAGGGGAAAAGCTCATTCTTGATCATGGGCAGTTTTCCTGAATAACGAGAAGGAACAGGGAGGAAAAGGGAGGAGAGTAGGTCAATCCCTCCCATCTGAGAGAGTGGAGCATCTCACTTTCACTCTTTCGTTCCTTTAATTCCATTCATTCAATCCTGCAATGTCCTCTCTATCCTTGCTTATCCTTCTTCTCTCCATCATTGCACTTTCCACTGCATTCGACAAAAATTTGCTGAAGAAGGCCAAATTTGATGTGTCTCACAAGGTTCGTTCCCTTCCTCATTCTCATCATTACCGTATACCTCTCATTATCAGCATCCAATCTCAAGAAGAGTTCTGAGATTCGAGAGATCAGTTGATCAATTCGACAATAATAGAATTGATGAGGAATTGGGTCTTCCATTCGATTTTCCTTCTCTCGACGCCCATACAGTTGAATCTAAGGATTCGAGCAGCACCAATCAATTCGTGTATGATTATTCAATAACCACTGATATCATAATATTTCGAATGTATTTTCAGGAGTCAGAAGGATCTCTTCACTCTGCTTACTCCGTTCAATGAACAAGATGTCGAAGAGACTAATTTCTAACCGAATTTATTCGCATTTAAGTATAATAAGTAATAACTTTGTCTGTACATATTGCACAAAAAAGTGTTGAATAAATAAATAATTGTTATCTAATTGTATCGCACTCATAAATTGAAAAATGGAACCCTCTAGAGTTCGCGATTTATTTTTTACAAAGTTAAATCAATTTTAATTTCACATAAACGTTTATCTAATACTCTTTTAATTTAAAACTTTTAAAAAGGACTGAATTACCCTAATTCAGTTATTTGAATTCCCGGTTAGGAAACGATTAGGAAACGTCACATTTCGTATTTCCCGGTTTTAACCACTTAATTTTTTTTGTTTTTATTTTTAATCGATGAACAAGCTTGTGTTCCCGTGTTCCCGTAGATTTTTTCTCTCTTTCAAGATACCACTCCATTTTGTAGCTTACGCTATAGTAATCAATGATAACCAATTTGCGCCGGGTGTAGAAGCAAGACCTGCTTAAAACAGGTGATTTCCAGTAGTGCGTCTTTAATTTTCGTAATCTATATCCCATAGCAACCCTCACTTTGGTCAGATGATTTAGTCATAAGGAGTTTGGACATTATAAGTGTAGAACCGGCCGAGTAAGTGTGCACAGTATGAGTGGTCTCTATCTCTTTCTCTGCCTATTTCTCTCTCCCCTGTCATCGTGATCGAAAGTATCGATTGGCTCATTCTACTTATAATGTTTTATGTTCTTAGAGCTAAGATCAAACATAATTAAACTAATTACATATTTAGAATGGCATTTATTTTTAATTGCGCGTAATTGCAATAAATTGCGATGTATCATTACTATCGACTTAAAATCATGATTCTTTTCGTGTACGTTTTGTGATAGAGATGAGAAGATGAATGACAGCACGAGAACCTTTCCGCTCAACATTCTCTTTGCAAGAATGGGCAGCGCTTGCCTATCGATCGAGCTTTCTCCCCTTTGCCTCTCATCTCTTCCATCTTTACCCTGTCTGCTTTTGACAAAACTGCTATGAATTATCGACTTTAAAACATGAGTCCCTCTCATTTTTTGGTTTTATTAAGTTTTTCTGTCAATATAATTCCTTTAGATGAGGTGACTGAGAGTATTCATTCAGTATGTTTCCTCCTACTTATCACCTACGAAGGGTGAATCCGAAGCCGAACGTGCCTGAAGAACTAATATTGTGAGTCCCCCTCGCACTAAATTTGTTTCTATATAAGATGTATATATGTATTTTGTATCAGGCTTGGAGAGGTGACTAAATTCGGACGCAATGCTGACAACGTGGACGTTGTTCTCACTTCTGCCGTGTACAGGTTAATTATAATCTTTATATTAATTTATATAAGTTATGTTGTCATAATAGCCTAATTGCAGTAATATGATCTCTCGTGATCATGCTATTATCTCCGGAGAAGTTGAACCTCACACTCGAAGAATAATTAGATACAAAATACGAGACAACTCGTTGAATGGAACCTATATCGATGATAAGCGAGTCAGTTTGTTCAGCTTATGTTCATTTCTTGCCTAATTTAGTCAAGTACGTACTAGAGATGAAAAATACACGAGCTCGATATGTTTTGTACTTTCTTAATTGATTACCTTGTAGGTGAAGGATGAAATGTTTTTACACGACGGCACAGTAATCAAGTTTGGACATATGAATGGAGCTGCTATTAAACCTGGATTTTCCGCACCTCAGGTAACTGAAATGGATAGTATTGTAGATAAGTAATGTGCAAGCCTAATGAATTTATACACGCTTCAAATATATTCAACATATACACTCGAACAAAATGATATTTAGGCAAATGCGGAATTTTCATTCGTTTTCGAAAAATGCACTCCTAATAGAAAGTATTGTGGATGGGAAGGATACGATAGACGACGGACAGTTGTATGTGTTGGAGATGGGAAGCCAATGGCTGAGACTGGAGAAGATTATCGGACGAAAAGAAAGGTGAGAATATGAAAGAACAAGTATGAATAGGATGAAAATGGGTGGAAATTGTGAGTGAGACTCGCTACGTGTACAGTTGTGAGCATGACATATAATTGTATGGAGTACTCTGTGTATATTCGATTGTATAAACAATGAATGATTTTGCAGCCTCTTCCTAAATCGGCGGATCAAGTCACGTCAACGACTGCTCCTACTTCATCTCCCTTTCCAATGCATTCTCAACCTATTCATCCCCCTGCTCCTGCTCCTCTATTTCATCCAATAGTTCCACCTGAGACGAATATTCGACCCCAGCTCATGAATTCATGGACAAACAATCCCAGTCCATTTGCTCCGACTGCTCTCAATCCTATGCGACAGGTATGCACTCTAACTCCATTCTTAAAGTTATTGGGCATGCTATGATATGTGAAATAATTAAATTCAGCAACCAATGTTGGGAATGCGTGTGAATGGTCAGTATCAGAGTGTTCCTCAACGAGTAGGATCAACGAGTTATTCCCATTCACAGCCTGTCCATTGCCCTCCATCCAATCCATCGGTTAGTTACTTTTTTCCATTACATCTCTTAATTAATGAATGTCATTGTAGATGGAAAGGAAGGATAATTCATCGATAGTTCCAATTCGATCTCCTCCTGTTGAATGTGATTCATCAGTTCCTTCTCCTCCTAAGAATGGAGACACGAGAACTGGCCAAGCAGATTCAAGTCAGCAAAGTCCAAGGAGAGCCAAGGATGATGGTCAGACCGAATACATTTTATCCTTATTTTTTTCCGTTTTTTTACATTCGAATTACCTTATTATTTTTGCACTCACCTGTAATGTAAGTAAATGGAGTATATTATTGAATGATGGTATCCTTTCAGATGAGGATACATTCTCAGTTCCTGATTCTCCTCCTCGTGCTCCTCGTCCTCATGATATACCTGGTAGATCAGTCACTAATTCTCCTGCTCCTCCCTCTCCAAGGTTAGTCTATGCTATTATCCCTTTTTGATGATCGTTCAAATGCTTCAATTAATAATTGACATCAGTGATTATTTTCAGGCCAGTCGAGAAAGCAGAAATTCCGAAGGTGGAGAAATCGTAAGATTATATGTCTAATAATATTTTTGTCATGCATGATATATTTTTTATCATGTTGAAATAGGTTTCATTAATGTGTTTCAGAAAAGCTGTTTCTCCGAAAAAGCCTGTAAATCCTGGAAAGGCTCCGAAGACAGGAGGAGGAGGAGAAAAGAGGAAGAATAATGAGGTCGAAACTGTTTTATATTCTTAGTTTTTCATCCACTTGAGTGAATGATAATTATATTTTGTAGATAGACAAAATCTGCCCAATTTTAGCATTAATGTTTATTTGGGATTAAAATGATTGATTGAAGGTGTCTCGACTACTGGATGATCTGACAGAGGGATCATTCATGCTACAACAAATGAAAAAGAATGAAGGAGGAAGAGGTGATAGACGAAAATCATCCATTGATGGAAAGAAGGTGAGAATTAAGGAATGAGTATGTGTCTATCTCTATATCTCTTTCTCTTGTTCAGTCTAAACGACCCGCCTCGAAGAATAAGTTGCATCGTCAATTGAGTAGTGCGAGTAGTGATGAAGACAGTGATGATGATGAGGTACCATTCTATTCTATACTTGACTATAGTCGTTAGCGTCTTTCTCATCGTATCCATGCCCGTATCCCCTTTGGCTTAGATTGATCTAACAAAGTGGGGATATCAATCTCGTGCCCTTAACAATCCCATTCTTCTCACATTATCAATGCAACTCTTTAGTATAAATGAGATATTGTAGTGAGTGGTTTAAATTTGAGGTGAGTGGAGTTCCCATTCGTCGAACTTCAACTTCGAATTCTCGTCCTTCGATGGTTGGAAAGAAGGCTTCATCTGCAGTTGGAACATCAAAGGAATTAATGAAGAAGAATGGAGGAAATGGAAGGAAAGATGTAAGGGGATGATTTAAGAAGAGGAAGAAAGAGATGGTGATGCTTACAGGATAGTGATGATAGTGATGTATATGAAGCGACAGATGATAGTGAAGGAGAAATGAAGAAGGGAAAGAGAAAGATGGTCAAGAACAATTCAATTGCTAATGCTAAGAAAGGAAAAGTAAGTATTTATGGATATAGTCAATGAGCTTTCTACTACTTCTTATCTCAATACATTTTATGATTATTTTATTATCATTTAGGCGGCCACTAAAAAGAGCGAGAAGAAAGTGGGAGCAAAGAAGAAGAAGAAGAAGGTTTGCTCATTTCATATAAGAAAAGAAAAATTGGAAATTAGTTTATGAATATGGACGAGAATAAGGTTGTTTGAAGGGATCAGAAGATTCATCGGATGGAGAATCCGAGGGATATGTTATGTCTGACGGAGAGAAGTTTGTTGATACTGAAGACACGAAATGCGATTCGAATGTTTGTCAACAGCCGACATCGCCGAAAGTTCATTGGGTGAGATATCTTCTCATGTTTTGGTTAAAAGGATGAGGTACTTCACATATATTCAATGTCATCTGGAATACCTCATTATTTTCCGACGAGAAACTCCTGGTTTCGCTCCTGTTTTTTTTGAGTAATAGAAAATACTATTATTATAAATTATAATTATAATAATCCTACTATAAAAATATTGCTTATTTTTGAGCATCAAGTTCTTTTAAAGTGTGGGTTATATATTAATTAATACATTTGTTCACATTTATTGAATATGTATAATTGAGAAGTTATAGGTGCAATGCAATGGATGTGATCGATGGATGCATTCATTCTGTCAATTTGGAGTGAATAGAGAGTACACTGGAACAGCCTATTATTGTGGTTGTGGAGAAGCAGAGAAGAAAACTAAGAAGAGAAAGAAGAAGAGTACATGATAAAAGGAGAAGAGAATAATTGAGTGAGTGAGAGAGGCACTTCTCCTTCCTCTACACTCCATTTCCATTTCCATTTGTATTATTCAACTGAGTATTGATTACTGTATTTATTCATAGAAGAATCACATAGTATATCCCTATATCTCCCTTTTTGTCTTACATCTGGAATATTCAAGTTCGTTCGTGAATTAATCATTCAAATGAATAGTTTGCATTGTATAATAGCTTAGTTTTCTGTCGATCAGATGCAGTCGCTTCTTCATTCTTTTTCTTCATCAATCCAAATGTAGTCTCCGCCATAGTCCTTCTTTTATGACCCCCCCCCCCTCTTCCTCCTTTCTGTTCTAATTAATCTTTTCTTATCTTGCATTTACCTGCATTCATTTGTATGATCGGGATAATTGTACCATTCTTTTTCTTGATTATTCCATCGATTGTCCCGTTTTGTAATTGTCGACTGATCTGAGCTTTAATCTCCAATCCCATCCCTTCATTCAATCCCTTTCATTAGTACCGGACATAGTCAACATGAACTGTAATATTCCACTGCTTGATCTGCTTTCGATGGTGATCACTCCGTCTCTCTCTATCTTCTCTCCTTCTCTTCTCTACTCGGATGTTATCCATCGTACTGCAGTTCACTGCCCATACCTCCATTGTTTTGCGCTCTCTTCCGTTCGTTACCATCCTTACATTATTCTCGGTTCAAATATTACTTTTTTGTGTGTAGTTCAGGGGGATGGATAATTCATCTCATACAACAGAGTTAAAGTTTCGTCCATTGATAAAGAGTTATTCATCTTAACGTATCGGTAAAAGGAGGATTCGACTGACGTTTTCTCGTCTCAAAGTATCTAATAAACTTCATGTGTATGGTGTAATGAACGGTGATTGATGTCTAGTATGCCACGAGTATCGACTGGATCGATTCGATGTCTACGACAGAGTAGATGTGTGGAGACTCTATTCGCAGGAGGAGATCTAGCATGGAGAAATGATGGATCTATTCTATATACTATGAGAGGAGATGTAGTCAAAGGAGTTAGAGTAGATGATCCATTGCAAAGGTATGAGTGAAGGGAAGAGTAGATGAGCAGTGGGATATGCATTGTAGCATGACGATTGGAAGTGAAGAAGAAGGATTGAAGTTGACATCGATTACTCTGGATGATTCAAATACGAGATTGACAGTTGCATTCACTAATGGATTGGTCAGTTTATACCATGCTATCAAAATAATGCAAATTAGAAAAGACGACTATGTCATGGTTATTGTAGATGCGTGAATTGGATGTATCTGGAGTGACTCCTCGTGAAGTTCGATCATGGAGATCCCTTCATTCTGCTCCCATCTTAGTCATGACATACTCTCCTCTCTCTAATCTACTCGCCACTGGATCTTCCGATTTTAACGTTCTGGTCAGAACTCATTTATTAGCTTTTGCAAGAAATACTATCAGCTTTGATCGATTTTGATTTCACCTGCTCAAAAAGTAGGTTTGGCTTATTGTTAAGTAGAAGGAGCATTGGAATAATTCAGATCTGGGACATGGAATCACATCGATTAGTGGCCAAACTAAGTGGACCTTCCGTTGTTTCCTCACTCGTATTCATCACTTCTTCATTGGTAAGATCATTTCTATTTATTATTTTATAGTTTTAATGGAGTGAATTAAAGATAGGAGTGGGATATATGGATGGAGCAGTGAGGATTTTCATGAGAGAGGACGAAGAAGGAGGATTCACTCTCATACACGATCTAAAAATGCATTCGAGGTATCAAACATACTGATGAATATACATTGAAATACTCATTTTCCAGTCGGATCACTGGAATCTCAATCGATCAGACAACTGGATATATTGTGATTTCTTCTCGAGACCACACGGCTACTATAGTTGATCCGAAGAGTGGAGTGAAGAAGAATACGGTAAGTGAATGTGATGAAGGAGAGAGAGAGGGACGGAAGATACTCAGGTTCTTCTCTTCGAAGCATGCGAATCAGCTGTGATCGTCCCTGATTCACGATTGATTACTGTAGGAGAAGAAGGAAAGATTAAGGAATGGAATATTGAGAAGAGCAAACTTATTAAATCACAAACTGTGGCTAATGAGTGAGTGAAGGGAGAGGGAAGGGAAGGGAAGAAGAAGAGTCGATTGCAGGGGATTGGAAGGAGTATGGTACAATAGTGTGAGACACGAATTGATGGTGGCCACTGCAACGAAGAATATTATATTCCTTGATGCAGAGACATTGACAGTCAAGAGGGAGATCGTGGGAATGCACGATGAGGTACAATACTCTATATTATTTCCATTCAAATCGATGTAAACATTAATATGAGGAAGTTTTACTTAGTATGGGAAATGCATAATTATGTGTTCAGATCTTCTCCGTTGCATTCATGGGAGACAAAGATGATTTCCTTGCCGTTGCATCCAATTCACCCGAATTGAAATTGTATGAAACGAAGACATTCAACTGCAAGTTTATTCCCGGTGAGGAGAGAGAGTGAGTGGGCAGGGAGAATGGTCCTCTACAGGTCACACTGCATCCATCGTATCTCTCTCTGTTCCCCATTGGAATTCATCCCTTCTCGCATCTTGTGCTAAGGATAATTCAGTCATTATATGGAAGTTGAATGGAGAGAAGGAAACTCTCGCTCCTCTCGCTGTCTGTTCAGGTATCATCATTCACATGTTACAGTTAGATTGCAAGGGTCATGTGCCAAGCTAAAATAGATTCCACATGCCTCTTTAAACATGAAATCCTTCTTTCGTAATGGAATTTGTCTGTGGTAGGTCCCTCACTCCTCCATTGCTTAGTTACTTTTTTTCCCGAAGTGCAAGATGTTTCTGGGGTGAAAGAAACCTCGTCCTCCTCCATTGTTCCTAGAATTGAGAATGATTTGAGGTTTGAGAAGGCAAGAATTGATGATTAGGGAACTAATTTTGGACTGGCAATGAGGAGAATCTATAGTGATTACTGTATTAACTAGTACATGAATGAGTGATTGTTACAGGTCACACGTCGACTCCTTCCTCCATCTCATTCTCTCATACTTGCACCGTTCCCTTCCTTCTATCCACTGGATACGATACAATGCTCAAATTATGGCCATTGAAGACTCTTCCCACTAAGACAGTCGACAGTGTTGAGAAGGCGTGAGTTGATTGATAGAGAGGGGAGAAGGGGAGGAGAATGAGTAATGATTGCAGTGTCCATCTCTCTTGTTCATCCACTCTGAAGGCACACGCTAAAGATTCGACGTGTGTGGATGTGAGTCCCACTGATGCTGTTGTTGTTACTGGAGGAATGGATAAGGTGAGAGATGGAGGGGAAGGAGAGGGGAGAGAGAGAGAGAGATTCCTCCTTGTAGATGGCCAAGTTATGGGCAGTGGACACGACAACGATGCAATTGGGAATCGTTGGCAATCTAAGTGGACATCGAAGAGGAATATGGGATGCACGATTCTCTTCCCAAGGAGAGGTTAGAAGAGAGAGAGAGAGGGGGGGGGGGGAAGGAATGAACAGTCTCATCTCAGAAAGTGGCAACCTCTTCTGGAGATGCCATTGTGCGAGTATTCAGTGTACACGATAGAAGTATCTTGGCCACTCTTGAGGGACACACCAGTGCAGTACTCAAGGTACGATAGGAGGAAGAGGAGACAATGATGTATTGAATCATGTTCAGGTATTGTTCGTGAACAATGGAAACCAGTTGATGTCAGCAGACAGTGGAGGAATCCTTCGAGTGTGGGATGTGAAGGGAGGAGTGGAAGATGTCGTCCAAGAAGCACACGATGATAAGGTGAGGAGAAGAGAAGAGGAAGGGAGAAGGGAGAAGGATGAAATACTTGATAGATATGGTCTGTATGCACATCGAAGAAGGAGGAATTGTATGTGACTGCAGGGAGTGATGGACGAATACTCGTATGGGAAGGTAAGGGAAGGGAGAGTCATTGTCTTTATCCCAATCAATTGATTCGCATCCTATTGTACCGAATTCCACGTAATCGGTACCCAAATTCATTCAATAATCAATAATTACATCATTTTCCGTAATAAAGGTCAGTAGTCGATTGCCACATTTGGTGATCCACTACCGTACTCCACCCCTCAACCCATTCAAATTCCCGCGCAGCCTGAATAAGGGGGCTAGTCTAAAAGGCGGCCGCGGCCCGAACATGGTCTAAAAGGCGGCCCACGGCCCGCGGCCCGAAAGTGGTCTAAAAGGCGGCCCGCGGCCGCGGCCCGTCAATTTTTGAGGTCGATCGATAAATGATACCGTACCATATCGCAATTGATTATACAGTACCCTAGGTTACCGTATCCGGCTACCGTAATCTAAAAATAATGAATTGGCATTTTAAAATAGTGGACCCGCAGCCCGTTTCAATAAACGTTTTTCCTACTTGTTGTCAGAGTTTAGATCAAGAATTTTGATCTTTGATCTTTGAACTTTCAATTTTCATTCGAATGAGCTTAAAAATTATGCAGAAGGCTTGATATTCATCGAAATCTGTCCACACAAACTCGAGAAAAAATTTAAGTGTTAATTTTTTTGAGTTAATTTTGACAAAGATCGATGAAATTCCATGAAAATAAGTGAGGGTGTATCATTTTAGAACTCACGTTTTAGAACTCGGTCATTTTAGAACTGGTCATTTTAGAACTCGGTCATTTTAGAACTGGTCATTTTAGAACTCGGTCATTTTAGAACTGGTCATTTTAGAACTCTTGAAAAAGAAGGTGGTGGCACCATTTTGGACCATGAGTTCTAAAATGACCAGTTCTAAAACGTGAGTTCTAAAATGTTACACCCTCAAATAAGTATGAGTTACCCGTTTCCTTGAAAAGGATTAAAAAAAACGTGTTTATTAACAGACAGCGGGTCAACTATTAAACTGCCAGTTCGTGATATCCTGGGTTACGGTAGCCAGATACGGTAACCCGGGGTATTATACAATTAATTGCGATATGGTACGGTATCATTTATCGATCGACCTCAAAAATTGACGGGCCGCTGCCGCCTTTTAGTCTGTTTTTTCGGGCCGCGGGCCGCGGGCCGTGGCCGCCTTTTAGACTATCCCTGAATAAGGGGAAAGCAGCTAGTCGTGCTGCGTAGCAGGGCTGTGCGAAAATTTCACGCACTCCTCATTTCACAATGCTCTCTCGCCGATCAGACAGCGAGATAGCATGTAAAAAGAGGAGTGCGTGAAATTTTTTGCACACCCCTGCTGCGTAGTCGTGGCTGTTTTCATTTTCTTGCAGCGCGGATGAATTTTTTCCTGGCTCCGGTCTGTTCCTCGGTGACAATACACCGTTATCATTCCATCTCCCAAAGGGAACGAGTCCTCTCATAGAGGCTCTTCCTTATTTCATCGCATGACTCAATAGTCAGCAAGAGTATTCATTGCAAAGGGTCCGTAGTTACCCTGTAACCACTCAGATACGGCTTTGCATAGTTTCTCTCATTGGCAAGAGTCATAACTCAATCATAATCATTTCATCACAATTCACGACCTTTCTCCCTTCCCCTCAATCGACCACTTCCCTCAATATTCTTCTCCCTCGCATTAATTGTGCTAGTTGCTCTCACTGATAATACAATCTGTACTTCATCCAGTCCTTAGCACATAGCAAATTTCACACACCAAGCCACGGTTATTCACCAGTAGAGTGCAATAATCCGGTATACATATACAGATGCGACAGAGTTGCTGCAGAAGGAAGAGATGGAGAAACAGATGAAACATCAGAAGGAAGTGCAGGTGAGAGAGAGAGAGAGAGGGGGGGGGGGGGAGGGAGAGGGGGAGGAGAGGAGTGATCTATTCCATTTCAGACTCTGGATAATCTAATGGCAGATGAACGATATAAGGATGCATTGAAATATGCCCTTGGATTGGATCGACCCCATTGTGCACTCAAGGTATTTATTATTATTTTATTAAAAGAGAGCCTTAATCTCCATTGTTGTCATTACAAGCTAAACTCAGTGAAATATGATACATCTTTCTGATGAGCTTTGCCTGTGATCAAATCTGATTAGTTTGGGCCCCTTTTTTCCTGTTATGTACCCTTCGGAGTAGTAGTGATGTAGAATAGTTGAGGTCGTCGTTACACATGTGGATCGATAGATAAGAATGACAGTTGTGACAGTTATGGTTGATTGGCAGGAATGGGAGAGGGGAAGTGTCGATAGGAGAAGGGATATTAAAAGGAATGAGTGCGTTATGAGAAAATTAGTGATTGAAATGTATATGTTTTATGCATTTCGTTGTGAAATTTAAGTAAAAGATGTAACAAATGTTGTGTTCCTCTCTGCATCGTCTTCTTCTAATATCTTGATATCTTGAGGTGGTAACATTCCTAACAGAGAAGGATGAATTGGGAGAAGCGATACTCGATCTGGAGAAGAATGAACTACTCGTTCTATTGCAATTCACTGTCAAATGGAATACAAATACTAAAAACAGCCATGTAAGGGATCCTTCATTCAATTTGAGATTAGATCCCTTGAAAAGTGTCTAGGAGAGATTTGTCTACTCTCTAATGAGCCCCTATCATCTCTCGTCCCGTGATTCTCAAGTGTAGCGACTACTAATTACGTTAGACTAGAGAAGGAAAGAAGGGAAAAGGGAGAAGAGAAGGAGATGTTCTTTGAGGAAATTAAGTTAGAAGGACTACACTTGCATTTCCAATCTTGCACACTCATACAATTTGAAATATCGATTCACTGGAAATATATTTTACCTTTTCTTTGATGATTACAGTACAGGAGAAACACTTGATAAATAATAAATATGGTTGCAGGCTGCTCAAATGGTTCTTCAATCGATTCTGCTGCAAACTGCTCCTGAATCACTGTTGGAGATACCTGGAATAGGAGGAATTCTTGCTGAATTATTACCCTATACAAAGAGACATTATGATCGATTGAATAAGGTACTGACTTTTAATTTAAATAACGGAAATTTAAATATGAAGGAAGAGGTTATCTTTATTCTTAACCTATCGTAATTAATGGTCATTTTCAGTCTCGACAGGACGTTTCTCTTCTCAATTTCTACTGGAAACAGATGCGAGTAGCCAATTAGACTCATTTTATCCAATAGTTGTTGATTTATTGAATTTGAAGTTTGAATTTATTGTTATTACTTCGTTATTTGTTCACACCCCGTTGTTACGTACACTTTTCATACTATACACGTTTTTGATGGTAAATCTATCGAGTATAAACGTCGTTTTTTTATCGCGTCCTTTCTGATTTGACCATGGTTTTGAATCCATGCTCGGTATCTGCCATCTCTCTTATCATCCCCTTCCTTCTCTCTTTAATCCATGCTCGGTATCTGCCATCTCTCTTATCATCCCCTTCCTTCTCTCTTTAATCCATGCTCGGTATCTGCCATCTCTCTTATCATCCCCTTCCTTCTCTCTTTAATCCATGCTCGGTATCTGCCATCTCTCTTATCATCCCCTTCCTTCTCTCTTTAATCCATGCTCGGTATCTGCCATCTCTCTTATCATCCCCTTCCTTCTCTCTTTAATCCATGCTCGGTATCTGCCATCTCTCTTATCATCCCCTTCCTTCTCTCTTTAATCCATGCTCGGTATCTGCCATCTCTCTTATCATCCCCTTCCTTCTCTCTTTAATCCATGCTCGGTATCTGCCATCTCTCTTATCATCCCCTTCCTTCTCTCTTTAATCCATGCTCGGTATCTGCCATCTCTCTTATCATCCCCTTCCTTCTCTCTTTAATCCATGCTCGGTATCTGCCATCTCTCTTATCATCCCCTTCCTTCTCTCTTTAATCCATGCTCGGTATCTGCCATCTCTCTTATCATCCCCTTCCTTCTCTCTTTAATCCATGCTCGGTATCTGCCATCTCTCTTATCATCCCCTTCCTTCTCTCTTTAATCCATGCTCGGTATCTGCCATCTCTCTTATCATCCCCTTCCTTCTCTCTTTAATCCATGCTCGGTATCTGCCATCTCTCTTATCATCCCCTTCCTTCTCTCTTTAATCCATGCTCGGTATCTGCCATCTCTCTTATCATCCCCTTCCTTCTCTCTTTAATCCATGCTCGGTATCTGCCATCTCTCTTATCATCCCCTTCCTTCTCTCTTTAATCCATGCTCGGTATCTGCCATCTCTCTTATCATCCCCTTCCTTCTCTCTTTAATCCATGCTCGGTATCTGCCATCTCTCTTATCATCCCCTTCCTTCTCTCTTTAATCCATGCTCGGTATCTGTCATCTCTCTTATCATCCCCTTCCTTCTCTCTTTCAGTAAGATGGCTGGCTCCTCAATTGACGTTGATCTTCTAATGGAAGAGTGTGATGACATGCCCGATCTCGTGGATATGCTCCCTGATGGGGGAAAATTACCTTCTCTCATCGATCAGAATACTGATGGACTCACTACCAAGAATCCCGACGAGTTTGTATCTGTGAGTATTTCATTCTTTAGTCGGAAAAGTGTGTTATAGTGAAATAGTGAAACTAGTAGATAATATACTAGATTGTGATAAGTATTCATAAAGGGGATTATTTTTAATCTGCTTTTGTGAATAAGCATCGGTTATGTGTCATGCCCATTAAAAGGAGATGGGATTGATCAATTTTTACTTGAGCCAACTTTACAAGCGAAAAAAATTGATTCGAGAGAGGATTATCCTTTAGTGAATGTTTGCAATCGAAATATCGCAATAAAGGAGATGAATAGCGATATTGCCATATTTGGTTGCACTACTTGCACGAAAAAGTGTAAAATGGGAATAATTGTGGATGGGCGATCTTTGACCTACATGGATCGATCGGGTAGGTCAGACCACCATCGGACTGTCAGGGAGGTCACCTCCCGAATTATTTACCCCATCTTGGTCCCATCGACTCATTTGTACCCCTATTGTATTGCGGTTATGAAATGAGGCTTGGATTGGGAGTACTAATGATATTCTCTATCATCTTATCTTCAGTGATCTCACTCTTCATCTATTAGGCTTGGTTTCATAAAGTCTTCTTCCTTTCGTGGTCCCTTCACTCAATGGGTCAGAGGGGGAAGGGGGGGGGGGGAGTCTCTATCTCAGTCTCTTTTGCTCGTGTGCTCTCACCTGTCACCCATCGTCCCCTTATCACCGTAAAAGTTGCCTTCCCTCATATCAAAGAGACGATTCGAGAGATAGAAGGGAGATTGGATGGATAGAAGTGTGAATACATCACTTTGATATATTCATTTCATTCAGAGGATACAATTGAATGCAGTCTAGACATGTCTATTACTTTTTGTGCCTTTTCTTTCCTCGAGTGTCTGGCCTGTGTTTAGTGAACTCTTACGTCTAAGTCTACCTCCTTGAATGGAGTTCTCGTCCCTTGGGATGAGAAAACGAGGACTTCTCTTTACTTGGCTATTCTCTCCTTCTTACGCTGTCTGCAAGTGTTGGTTCTCTCCGCTCCCTTCTCTCTCTCTATCGAATTCCCCTTTAGGGCAGAAAAGAGCTGGCTGCGCTGAATTGCGAAAGGAGGAGAGGATGGGAAGGAAGGAGAGGGAGAGGGGGGGGGGGGGATGAAGAAAAGGATAAGAAAAGGAAGAGAATTGAGATGGGTCTTATGGGGATCTTGAGATGGGAAGGAATGAATACGGGGAATGAATGGAAAAAGAGAAGAGAAAAGACATTGAAAAGAGACTAGAAATACGAACGGAATTGAATGAATGACCACTCGAATGGAAGAGTGAGAGAGAAGTTGTTGCAATTCGAATGAGAAGAAGAAGAAGAAGGAAGAATAGGGGTTATGATGGAGAATCTCAAGAGAATTCACAAGACTCAATCAACTGAATCTAATGGACGAAGAGAGAAAAAAAGAGAGAGGAACAGTGTTTCCGAAGAAATAAATATGAATGAATTAATGTGGATTGTATCGAATAGAGGAGATGGATTGATTCACACTGAATTGATCCCTCATTGTGAGGTCAATTGTCTATGAATAGATTGGAATGAGTAGGGATGGAATAGATGGTCACTCGAGAAAGAGAGAGAATGAATAGGTGAGAAGGAGGACTCTCACTCTACACAGTGAAAGAAAGGATATGCATAGAGAAGAACTGTGAAGAAAGAGAAGAAGAAGAAGGAAGAGAAGGAAGGGAAGGAAAGGAAGAAGAGGAAGAGTGAGTGAGATGGCGTATCTTAAGAGCTGTCAACTATCTCAAATCCCACGACGTTTCCACTTCAACTGTGGATACAATGAAGAGGTGAAGAAAATGAAGAAGGAATGAAGAAAGAGAAGTAGAGAAGACAGATTTATGAAGAGAAGAATGGATGGGATGGTACTATAGAACCATCGAGAATTGAATTGTAAGAAGAAGCGAATATGATGATGAATGGTGTATAGGAAGAAGAGAAGGATGGAAGTAACCTCTCCTTTTCTATCCTCTCAATAGGTCGAATAGAGTCTCTTTCGTGACAGACTACCATTGAGAATGGAAGAAGAAGAGAATGGAAGAGACAAGAAAAGAGAAAGAGAGACAGACAAGGGAAAGTATCCATAAATCTAGAGGGTAATCATTATTCCAGCTAAGGGTTTGTCTCTATTCAAGATACATGAGAATTGAATTGAGACTGGAAGAGAGAAGAGAGAGAGAAGAAGAGGTAGAGTGAGAAATGTTGGGAGTAATCAGTTTAAAAGGATATGAGTACAAATGGAGAAGTAGAAGAAACTCGAAGATACGAAATGATATCAACGATGGATATATTCATCTATTGCAGACGAGAAATGGAAGAGTATAGACAAATGGAAGAGGAAGAGAAGTATGAATGATCAAGAAAAGAAAGGCTCTTTAGTCGATTGGAATGAAGAAGAAGGAAGAAAAGAGGATGGAATATACAAGTACTCTCTTCTCTCACTATCAATGAAGACCTTCGAATATGAAGAGACGAAGGACGAAAAGACGACTGAAGAAAATTGTATGAAGAGAGATCCGAAATAGGAAGAGGGTGAGAGAGGGAGTTACTCTAAGGAGATTGGAAGAAAAAGCTCTCTTCTTTATGGTACCGTTGAGAGACCTGTGAGAAAGAGTGAGACTTCTCTTTGACTGGAAGAAAGAAAAGGAAAGAAGAGGGCAAATATATGTGAGAATTGAAGAGAAGTGAAGAATAGATTAAGAGAAAGGTGGAAATTAGGACTGATATGAAGAGATACGAAGACAGATGAATTCCATTGAGTAAGAGAGTTAAATGGTCAATAATCGATGTAAGTAGAGTAGAAGAGAGTCAGTGAGGAGGAATGAAGAGGAATGAAGAGGAATGGAAGAGTAAATACCCGAATATTGTGTAGTAGAAGGGAAATGAGTAAAGTGAACGGAATGGAGTCATGAATATTCGAAAGAGAGAAAAGGAAGAAGAAGGTAGAATATTACACTCCATTACTTCGATCGAAACGAATTAAGTGAATAGATTGAATGAAGAATTAATATGAAGATGGATGAATTCTACTTACTCATTCTTATTCATACTAAAAAAGGTGAGAATTACTTCATACTCCTCTACCCCTTCTTTAAAAAAGTTCACTTATTTGCATTCTGCAAATCATTTCTCTTCGTGCAAAATGTTCTAAAAGGAATAAAATGAATAAGATGACGTCATGTGAGAAAAAGAGAAGAGAAATATGTTCGATTGAGTGGAAGGAAGACTGTTATTCATTCCTCTTCTTCACTTTCATCTTTCGACAAAATTGAATTACATAAAGACGACTCACAACAACACACAACATTCATTTATTTATTCCCCTTTTAATCTCTTCCTTTATTATTTATAATTCATCATTTTCTACATATTTTTTGTTCTTCGAAAGAGGACAAGGGATTTCACATCTTGGGTTCCATTTTTCTTCCCTTTTGCCCCATTATTTTGACTCGAGACTCGTTAGAAAGGTTAGAAAGAGAATAAACCAGTGCATTCTCTAGGTATTCTATCCCCAGTATGTTCGTGATAGATGATAGTAATAACTGACATCATCTGCAGTTGTATTGATCTTGAGATTGATCTCTTCCAGAGTATCAGGAACGTCGTCTGCCATTGAAGAGAAGAGAAGAGGCGATGAAGGACTGGAATAAATGAAATGAATGAGAGAACAATTAAATTGACCATAGCAACTGAATAAGAATGAGAGAAATTGATGATGATTCAATGGGAAGAAAGAAGAGAAATAATAGATATACAATAATGAAAAGAAGAAGGAAGTAAAGAAGCAAGAAAGTAAAAGAGTTGAAATAATCCCGTCGTTGGATCGAAATGAGGAAGAATTTGGAGAGAAATGAAAGGGAAGACTTTAGAGAGGAGAAAGAAAGAACAATTATGTAGACTGAGAATAAAAGAGAAGAAGACGAAGGGAAGAAGAAGAAGGAGGAGGAGGAGAGGAAAGAGTGGAATATTTAGAGATCATTGAAATGAGAACTGAACCACAATGAATATTTCATAATTAAAGGATGAAAGTTCCAGATAATATTTCCAAGAAATAATGTGTCAGCTGTAAAATGAATATAGAAATAGCATAAACCAAAGAGTCAAATATTCTTATTCGAATTGGCAAAATTCAAAGTTGGCGTCTTTTTGAAAACTTTCGCAATATGAAGTTTGGATAGAGTTGAGATTGAAGTTTCAAACCATTTCATTCCGATACACTAAATATAGCAATGAAATGTGAATGGAAGGAGATTGTGTTTCGGAGTGATAAATAACATTATCGGAATATTTGATGAGGAAACTGAATCGTAGGCATAAATCGCTGCCGAAGTGATTAAAATGACAGAATGGATGTCGGATAGAAGATAGAGAGAGAGGGAGAGAGGGAGAGAGAGAGGGAGAGAGAGAGGGAGAGAGGGGGGGGGAGAAGGGAGGGAGGACGTCTGAACGGAGCGAATCTCTTGCACGGCGCTTCGCAGATTGCGATTAGCGTGTGAAATGAGAGGAGAAGAAGAAGAAGAAGAAGGATATTCCCACTGACGATTTCCCCCTTTGAATGGCATTCCTCCTCTCTCCCTCTCCCTCCCTCTCTTACATCTTATTCCTAGAATATTGGAATAGAAATGGGATAAAGGGTTTCATATTCTGGTTAAAGATCGAAAGGAAGGAAGAGAGGAGAGAGAGAAGGAAGGATGAGAAGAAGGAGAGATTGAACGTCTGGAAGAGAGGAAGAAATATGAAGATGGACGACGGGAATAGGAGAAGGTTTCTATAAACCTCCAAATAGGATGACGACTATCAAAGAAGGGCAGAAATGAGAAGGGGATTCATTTCGAAAGTGATTTGGAGTGTGTAAAGTAATGTGTTAAGAAGAGGGAAGGGAATACGGTAGTGTATTGTGTGTTGTGAACTCTATTGATTGAGTGAGTGTATTAAAGAGAGAAAGGCGGAAACATTCTTCCCATCCCCTTCTCTTTTCTCCATTCCCCTTCTCATTGGTGTGCTGCACACGCTAGTCCATGCTTTTTTACCCGTTAGGTGGAGCGAGAAGTACCCATCTCCTCTCTCTTCCCTTCCCTTCCCTTCCCTCCCCCTCCCCTCCCATCTCCTCCCCTCTCTCCCTTCTCTCCCTAGTGTTTGATCTTGACTGACTCTTCGCAATACTTTTTGTCGTTCCGAAGGACACTGAAATAGGGGGAAAGAGGGGGAGAAATGGAAGATGAGACATGTGCGGGCCATTTGAATAGAGACTCGTGGAGGTCCTACCAACGGTAGGTCACCTACCATCGAGTATTAATCAATATTTGATCGAGTAATGGTATGGGAAGAGAATTGTTAGCCATTTAGAGGAGAGTCTTTTGATGAAATGTTGCGATGAGTATAGAGAAGATTCGGCGATTGAAGAAAAGAGAGGAAAGGGAAGGAGTAAGGGAGGGGGTCAGCAGGGAGCATTGAGGGGATAGAAAGGGAGAAAGAGAAGGAGAGAAAGGAGCTCTCCTCGATCGCCACACTCTCTCGCCTGCTCTCTTCATTTACCATTATCTCTCGTTGAACAATAGACTGTGTGGATTGAAGAGAGTAATTACTGGTAATGTGAGGGTACGGTAGGATAGAGAAGGTTGAAGTAGACCCCTTCTACCATTCGAGTCCCTCGGGGTGATGAACTAGGATCTTCCTTCTGATTTTCCCTCTCTATTCATATGGTCCAGCCGATCGATAGTTGATAAGCGATGATGGACGAGGAATAAAGTGTTTGATTGACAGGTGTTGAAGAGGGAATACGGTATTGAGTGGATAGAGAGAGAGAGAGAGAGAGAGAGGGAGATTCATTCCTCTCAATCATGACCATCCTCATAACTCGTTGTGTTATGGATACTCTTTCCCCTTTCCCTCTTCTTCCCTCTTCGTTCCCCCCCATTCGATGGAGGTTCGAAACATCCCCCGTGTCCTATCTCTTCCTCCCTTTTCACTTGCCTCTTCCCCCTCTTCCCCCTCTCTTCCCCTTCCTCCCATCGCAGACCTTTTTGCGCCGTAAGCAATAAAGTGTGGGGAGGAGAGGGGAAAGGGGAGGGAAGAGAAGGAAGGGGATGAACCAAGAGTTTACATAGAGGATACGCATCAGAAGAACATTGATTCAATGATGGAAGAGGGGGTAGATCAAAAAGGGAAGTAAGGGGAGGGTAATGTACTCTATTGAATCTCATCGTAGTTCATTGTCTTTCTCCCTCTTATAAAGTCTCTTATAATGTAGGATTCACTCTACAAGAGTGTTGCAATAGATTGATATGATTGGATTGTCTTGTATGGATGAATGAATGGAGTTGGTAGATGGAACACCCGGATGGTGGAATGGGAGGTCGAGAAGGAGATAAAGGAACTGTCTGGGAGTTGACCCTCCATCTCTCTCCTGTCTAGGCAAGTGTGATCAAATAGAAGGGAGAAGGGGGTCTATGATGCATTCCCTCCCCACTCCCCTCCCTCCCTTGTCTACCCTCCATGTGTCTCTCTCTCCCTTCCATCTGATACTCTCCCTACAGTATCCCCCCTTCCATCTTCTTCTTCTTCTTCTTTGGCAGTCCTCTCCCTGCTCGTTTTCCAATCTTCTTCGTCCATCTCCCATCTTCTCATTCTCCAGTAGTTCTTTCCACGGGAAGTTGCCAGTTAAGAGAGAGAGAGAAGGGACGGAGGGAGAGAAGCCTCTTCCCCTCCCTCTCCTCCCATCTCCCCCCACTTTGTATCTCTACTCTCTCTCATTTTGTCACAGTCTCTAAGTGAGGTCGATGTCTCGAATGAAGAGAATGCAACGTGAAGAAAGAGTAAGGTGATGAATGAATGGAAGAATGAAGAGAGTGAAGAGTGAAGGGAATCCATCACTGATATCCATATTGATCAAAGGGAGAGGGAGGGGGGGGGGAATGGGAATGGGAGCACATTTATCAGTCTCCATTTCATCTTATTCCTTATCACACTCTCAAAAAGCATTGGGAATTCGATAAGAATGGCAACATTGGGAATGATTTCATTCTCTCTCTCTCTCTTTCTTTCTCTGTTCTCTCTCTCGAGAGTGCATTGTCTCTCTTCCTCTCTCCTACCAACTACAACTCACATTCTCTAGTCTTCTCGTCTCTTCCTCGTTTTTTTTGCTGCAACTCTTCCCTTCCCATCGTTCACTAGTTTCGAATCGTTCTCCCTTCCTCCTCTTGCTCCTCTTTCTGTCTGTCTACCCCTCCCTCCTCCTCCTCCTCCTCATCCTCCCTTCCCCCCCCCCTTGCACCCTTGAATCTTCTCTTCTTCTTCTTTCAAATGGGGTCCATCCGGGAGCCAGCCGTTTTTATGGAACAACGTTGGAGGGAAAGAGACAAGGGAGGGCATTGAAGGGGGGGGGGAAGGAAGGAGAAGGAGAGGGGGAGGGGGATGATTGAAGGGAGGCATAAATCAATTGATAATGTTTCAGGTGAATCGTAAGAGGAAGCGTGGAAAGGAGGGTAAGGATGGAGAAGATATCGAGATGGAAGAAGGAGAAGAAAAGGGTGGAAAAAAGAAGGAAAAGGGAGGAAAACCTGAGAGTGAGAAAGGAGAAAAGAGAAAGGTACTGTATCCCCTCCCCCTCCCTCTCTCTCTCTCTATCTCTTCATTCAGATTCCCGTTCCTCCTCATCGATATGCTCCTCTCAAGGAGAAATGGGTACAGATATTCACTCCTTGTGTCAAACAATTGGGACTCCAGATCAGGTTAGATATTGATGAAGATGATTACGGTAGTGTATAGGGGAAGAGAAAGGGAGAGACTTGACTACCCTCTCTCTCCCTCTCTCTCTCCCTCTCTCTCTCCCTCTCTCTCTCCCTCTCTCCCTCCCTCTCTCCCTCCCTCTCCTCTTCTTCTCTTCTTCTCACCCCCATTATCACTGAAAAGTGTCTCGAGCAACGAAAGAGTTGCGGGCGTACCAAAAAAGTGGGGAAATTGATAAGGGGGGGGGAGGGTGAATACAACTAATTAGAAAAGAGATGGAGAGTATCGATCAATACTCAGTATCAGTAATTCAGTATCGGTAATGAGATACTCTCTTTCAGATACAATATGAAGGCTCGCAATGTGGAACTTCGTCTTCCCAGAGGAGAGACTGATACTACCAAACTACAGAAGGGAGCTGATTTCGTCAAGGCTATTGTACTTGGATTCGAGGTACGGTAGAGAGAGAGAGAGAGAGAGAGAGAGAGAGAGAGGGAAGGAGGGGGTGAGGGAGGGGAGGAAGATGGTTATTACCAGGTTGACGATGCTCTTGCTCTTGTCCGTCTCGATCATCTCTTCCTCGAATCATTCGAAGTGGCTGATGTTAAGTTCTCCCTTAAAGGAGAGCATGTTGGAAGAGCTATTGGAAGAATTGCTGGTGAGGTAGAGAGGGAGAGAGAGAGAGAAGGGAGGAAGGGAAAGGAATATGGTAGATAATGAATGGATACTCAGGCAAGGATGGAAGGACGAAACTACTAATTGAGAATGTGACTAAGACGAGAGTTGTTGTGGCAGATACTAAGATCCATCTACTCGGATCATATCAGAATATTCGAGTGGCAAGACATGCCATTTGCAGTCTCATTCTTGGTTTGTCTTGAAGGGAAGACTACCGTAATCTCTCTTCCTTACAGGTTCCCCTCCCTCAAAGGTGTACGGTAACCTTCGCAACCTTGCTAATCGAACGATGGAGAGAATGTAAAGAGAGAGGAAGATATAAACTACTCTTCTCTTCCCTCTAATCAATCGATATCCCTTATAATCCAATTGACTGTTTTCCTTCTCGTTGTTGTTACTCATCCTTTCCTTTGTTCTGTTTTGTTGAAGATAAGAAGAGTTATTAACAAATAGTTTATTATTGACTGAGTGGCGACTACAGACTGAGATTATACTTAGTTGAACTGAGGCAGAGTGGGATCTAGGACCGATCTCTGAGATTAAATGATGGAACTCTCCTACTGTCTGAGACAGCGATGGAATGAAGGAGTATCGACTAAGTCGATCAATTCAGAAGAAACGGATTAATTAATGAACGGTGGAATACTAACAACTAACCGTACATTAGGAAAACTACACGATCAACAATTATTAATGACTACCGGATAGAAAAGAATGGAAGAAAACTAATGGGAATGGAGGATAGGGCAAGCAATTGAGAGGAGAGAGAGAGAGTGATCTACTGATTGAGAAAGTTAAGAGAAGTGTTATGTATTGATTGAAGGATAAGGTATTGAATGAGAGCTGGAGTGAGAAGGAAAGTTGGTTGAGGAGGAGGAGGAGGAGGGAGAATAGGAGATGGAAGAGAAACAACGAATGATGAAGTGATCTGATGAAGAGGATTGAAGAGTTGTGGAATAGGAGGAGATAGAGAATCAACTGAATAAGATGATGAATTGGATAGAGTAGGAGAGGTTGAATTAATAGAAGGAGAAAGGGAAGAAATTGATTGAGGAGCCAATGGAATTGGACGAATTGGTGCGACTTTAGGTGAATTAATACGTGAATTAAGAGGAGGAGAACGAGGATTTCTCTTTGTTATTTTTCCTCCAAGAGTTCCTCCTGATTGCATTATCTTCTTCTGATTTCTACGAAGACGAATTTGACGAGCCATTAAATTACGACGAGAATCAACTAATTGACACTGAAGATTACGGTATTCAATCGAGAACTGAATGGATATCGACATACTGCTTCACAATTGCAATTTCTGAACATGCATTGTTCCTTCTTATGACCTCGAAGACGAGAAAAGACTCCATGAGATTGACAACGAGCACATTTCGGATCTCTGGAGATTAAGAAATTGATTGAGTGAAGAGAGTAAATGACTTGCCTTTGCTTCTTTCCATTAACAATCTCAGATGGGAAATGAATTGGACTCTTCTTCCCTATCATATTATTCAATTGTCTTCTCTGTTCAACCATTGCACAAGCAGGACACGGACAATTCGAATATCTGATCAAGAAGAAGGATTACGGTAGAAGAAGAGAATTGGACTGACAGACACTCATTCTTATGACCCTTTCGAGGATAATGAAGATCATGATTGAGACATCTCTGACAGTAATATTTTTTCTCTTCCTCTTCATTCTCTTTCTCTTCTCCTGATGAAATATCACCATCTGAGATATCTGAAGAATGATGATCATACTGTAGAATGAAGAGATGGGAATACCAGTGGATGGAGGAGAAAGAGGAAAGAGATGATCAATAGAATCCATTGAATGAAGAGATACAGTAGTAAGAAGTGAAGAGAGAGAAGGGTCAGATGAGTCCATCCTCTCTATCGCAACACTGAAGAAGTAGACTCAGAGTGGAAGAGATGGAAGGGGCGGAGTCAAGAGAGGAGGGGAGAGAAGAGAGAGGTAGAGAGACCTCCCTTCTACTGCGGTAGAGAGGAATAGAAGAGTGTATAGACTGAAGAGGGGGATGAGAAATGAAGGATGAGATAGGGGAGGGGAGGTGGGAGGAGGGAAGGAGAGAGGGGAAGAGAGAGAGAAGACAGACTGATAGAGAATGACTACGTCTGCACTCTCAAACACACGCAACATTTTCGATCATTGATCACTAACTACAGTATAGTACAGTATTCATCCATTGAACATGGTCAATGAGGAGATAATACTGCAGTGGAATGACTAATGCTAGTGAATAGTGTATACTACCGTATCTAGTCTCTCAATTGTACAGTGTTGCATCTTTTTACTTTTCTCTGTTTCTTCATTTCTTTCTGTGGGGTTGCACAGTGTATCGAATTAATCGGGAAAGAAAGGCAAAAAAAGACTTGTTAATTTAGTGTGAGAGAGAAGGGCGTAGAATGAAGTCGCAACACAGAAAGGAAGAGAAGAGAGAAGAGAAGGATGTGAACTCTTTGAATGAAGAGAGTATTGAAAGTGAAGAGAAGATAGATGAAGAGAGTGAAGGACAAAGATGAAATGAATGGGAAGAGAAGAGAAACGAGATGAGAGGAGAAGAAGAGAGTCAATGAAGAATGAAGAGAGTGCACGGGCAATTCTACTTGCAAAAAAAGAGCTAGGGATATTTGGAAAGTGGCAAAAAGCGACTGCGTATCGAAGAGAGGAGGGAAATGGAGGGAAAGAGAGATGGGGGGGGGGTTGAAAGGTGAAGAAGGGAAAGAGGGACCACCATCAGACTGTAAATACTATGATGGAGGGCGTATTCTACACTTCATGGAGGTCAAAAACCATCTATTCCACTCATGAATTCCTCCTTCTCAAGAGATGGAAATGGGATGAAAGAATCTGATACTCATGTTGCGAATGAATTCATCTTTGTTTCACTTCCTCTTTGTTTGAATCTCAGTTTATGCACTGAACATCGTTTCGAATTTCGAGATTTGCGACATTTTGTGAGTGCAGAAAGAGAGAAGAGACTGAAGGAGAAAAAGGAACGAGGTTGAATAGAGATAAAATCGTTTGAACGGAGGGGAGAAAACGAGAAGGTTAAACAAAGAGTTATTTATCGTGAGCATTTCTAATGACAAGTGGATCTTTATCGTACTTTGTAAATATTGAATGGAGATAAGATTATGACTTGAATTGGATCATTTGGTTGAGTTTGAAGATTGAAGAGTATCATCATCATCGTATGAGAATACTGAAGATTGTCTGAATACATCAATAGAACCTATCCAAACCAAGGAAAAGAAGAAATATTGACGAAATGGTCAAACGAAGTAATTCAAATGAATCGCCTAATGTATACATCTTTTTGTGTCTGTGAAGGGAAAGAGTGGATGGAAGAGTGAATTGAGTGTACGTGAGAAATAGTTCATTTGTTCACCTCGAAACCGTTCTATTCACTGGTTTTCTTCCATGAATTGGCTCTCCCGTCACAACTATCTCGGGAAGATCCTAAATTAAGGATATTAAATGGATATATAGGAAGGTACTGCCACCTGATATGAATTGGCTCTTGAAGGAGGACGAGGGGAAAGTTTGAGAAGAGGAGTTCGAGGGGCATTCACAACGTTGTCTACATATTTAGATAAGTTTTTGATGCATATTCAAATGGGAATTTCGTTGGAAAAGGGAAATACACTTTCCCATTACATATTTTCTCACCTGAATTCGCTCTTCTGAATGAAAGTCGTCGACTTTTTAGTTGTCCTAGCCATTTTTGTGCTGATTTTTTTGCTTCTTTCATTTGATTTTGTCTTCTTTTCGTTTCCTCTCGATCAACTCGCACACGCATATTACACAGAACACTTGTAACCTGAGAAATTATTACCGTATCACAATCAGTTATCGATTGATTGTTTGATCGTTTGATAATCAGACCACCCAGAAAGGGAGAGATAGAGAGACCTCCCTTCTTGATCTACCTCCGTGTTCCCTCTCTCTCTCTATTTGCACAGTGAGGGCTAGAGACAATTCGCGTTCCCCTCTTGAGAATACAAAGAATGAATTGGAAGACTTTTCGCAACTCTTTTTCCCTGTCTACACTCAGCTACTGTTCGTAGAACATTTCGTGTCTAAGGAAAGATTGATCTCCTCGTCGCAGATCTCTTGCATATTTTTGTAACTATGATTCCATATGTATTATCAAGTGTTGATTATCATTCCATTCTCTGTTACCTGTTCGTCTTCTCTTGGTTTAATTGCTCTAACCATGAGAAGGATGATAAGTGATGAGAATAGAGTAATGATGCATATTGTGTATGCAACTGCTCCTGCTGGATCACGAGAACCGAGTAACTGAATGGAAAAGAGAGGGAATGGGGAAATATTCAGTTCAAAGTCAACTCATCATTTTCAACTTCTAGTATCTGTACATGATTGATCTACAGTCCTGGCGATTCCCCCCATGAAAACGGGGAGCCCCGGGCGTCCCGGGGTGTCCCCCAGCTTCTGGCGCCTTCAGACATTTTCAAACTGGGCCCAATTTGTTGTTGTATTTATCCACTGCTGCTGCAGAATGTTTTTGCTAAGTACCGTAGGATGTACTCCTTGATGCACGAATCGTTTTATTCGCCACTTTTTGAAAATTAAAATATTAATAACAATCAAAAATTTTATTTTATTTTTTTATATGAATCGACGCAGAATCGAACGCTGAATACGACAGACACAAATTGGGCCCAGTTTGAAAATGTCTGAAGGCGCCAGAAGCTGTGGGACACTGGGGGACACCCCGGGATACCCGGGGCGCCCCGTTTTCATGGGGGGAATGGCCAGGGTATACGTTTGAAAGTTCTTGAATGACTCAATCATCTCTACCCTAATCAATGGCTCCCACTTCATTCCTTGTATCTAATTACTATGCTATAAGATTAAATGTCAATCAAAAATACTCTTTTTCATTAAAAATGCTTATATCGAAGTCCTCGAAATATAAAAAAAACGAACTTTAGATTTAGCAGTGGCTTCCGATGAACTGTGTGAGATTGAAGAGAGAATGAGATCACAACATTCAGAAGAGAGACAAGGAGAAGAACCGTTCATCGAACCACTGAAAATATGATAAATAGATGAGCTCCATCCATAAGTTAATCTAAAATGGACATTCACACTCCATTAAAAAAGGACAACTTTCTTTAGATATGAGTTACCGAATAAACGAGATAGTCGGATCAAATACTCAATTCATATGATATTTATTTATCTGATATGGAAGTGAAAGTCGAAATTTTCTTAAAAAAGAGAAAAGTGAGAGTAAATGGACGTGTAATGATGCTTATTATGAACACAGCAATCTTCAACATTGTTCGCACATGAACGAAAATAATAAAAGGTGCTATTTACAACATTTGATAACAATGATGACTTCTGACGTTAAAACACACATTTGTAATGCGTAAACTATGGACATGGATTTGTTATGCGTCTGGAAGGGAATTAGAATGGAAATCAGGATGAAGACTTCTTTTTCTCGAGCAAGTCGAATCAAGTGAAGTTGAGAAGAGAGAATTTCCTGTTGAAACAACTGAACTTCGAGCTGTTCCCGATCCTCAACAGGGCAAGGGTAAAAATTATTTATATCATTAATCAAATACTTTTACAGTATGTAATTGTGCATATGTTACTTGGTAAATACACATATTGATTTGTATTTCAAAAAATTAAATATACCTTCGAAATTGTAAATGAGTGAGAGTGCAGGAGTATGAGATCGATGAATGTCGTCTGTTACAACTATCTCTGGGACTTCGGATACCATTGAGCTGTGAACCATCCAAGTTATATTTTTAAAAAAAATACATATTGGATAAATGATACCTCGTAGTGCGTTTTCTAATAGGAAGAAGTGCGGGAGTGCTCTTCCATCCTCTATTTTCATTTTGATTCGCTCGAGTTAACCATGCTGTCACCTAATAAGAACGTTATTATTCATATTCTAATGATATTGTTATTATGGATGGATCTTTCTCATTCTATCTATTTCATATTAGTGCTCACCTTAGTTTTTGCTTTCATTAATCTTCTCTTCTGTCTCTGTTGTAAATCCAACTCTTCTCTGAATCTCATAGCATCCAAAAGAGCTTCCATCTAAACAGATATCATTTATCCACTCCTCTATTTTTTATTAGGAGCGTGTGACAACCAAATGAAAAAAACGAAGATAAACTTATGTTAGTAATATGTCAAGTGTTTCTTCTGTTTCGACTTACTTCGACAGTGGAAGAAGATCTCTTAATCGATCGAAACATTAGAACAATGATGATGAGAGAGAAAATAAGGAGAATAGAAACTGTGTATGCAATACGACCGGCCTTAAACGGGAATAAAAGAGAGAGTTTGACGATGATTATAGAATAGAGATACACTTAATTGTAACCTCATCTGCACTATCGTGTACGATATGGAGATTAATTTCCTTATGTGAATGATGATGATGAGAAGGAGGATGCGTTGAATTCAATACAATTCTATAATAATTAACTATAACAACGTTGTAATCAACATGAAATTGAGTGGAATGAGAATGGCAAATGAGTTTCATTTTTCACCTGGACGCTTCTTTGCAGACGGAGTGGAAGTGTTTCAAGCAATGGCATACAGTCGAAGTCATGAGGAAGATTATAGAAGAGAGATTCCTTCGTATTTCTTCCTTCTTCTCTCTTTCTCTCTCCTTCACTTATGGAATTCTCTCATCCGTTTCCCTAACAACGAATTATTGCAATCCAAGCCATATAGTAGGCGGATGGTCTTGAAGAGAAATCAACAACTAATTATTGAAGAATTCAATGTATTTGTATGGATTATCAGTACGTTATCAGTTTAAACACGATGGTTATAAATTTTAAGGTGTTTTTATTTATGATTCCCTCATGTGATTCCCTTTCCTTCCTTGTCGTTCCCTCTTCTCTTTTTGGACTACGACAAAACGACGAATTAACACTCGTCGTGTCGATCTCAAGGGAGAAAGACAATGAAGAGATGAAAGAGGATGGAGGCACGGATTTGACAAGAAGAGATGGAGGAGGAAGGGGAGGAGGGGGAGGGGGAGGAGGAGGGAGGGAGGAGGGATTGAGACTTCCCTCTTCATTCCTGTATTATGAATACTGTGACATCTTCTGTGTCTTCTTATCTTCACCCCTTGGTAGATTCCTTTGTTGTCTCTTCCATTTCACTCTTTGAAGTGATCTTCTTCTCATCTCTTTAAGTGAATGGTCGCTTGTCTTCCAATTGACAGAAGGGTCGTCGAGAGAGAGGGAGAGAATGGAAGGAGGAGGAGGAGGGAGGGGCATTTGACTATCACTCCTTCCAATCTCTGCTAATGCCATTGCGGGAATCGGGTGAGAGAAGAGAGGGATTTGATAGGCGGAGAGAAGAGAGAAGACAGTCAATCATTCGTGAGATTCCACAATGGAAAAGTGTGAAAGGAAGAGAGGAAGAGACGATTCTATCGAGAAAGAGACAATGAAGAGAGAGAAGGAATGGAATGGAATTAGAGAGATGAAGACGAATACTAATTATAGATATCATTGTTTATATCTGAAACTGATATAAAACAATGTGAAACCAGGTATTCGTAATCCTGAGGCCCCCTACAATTTCATCCTAGATAGTAAAAATTGGCAGTTATGCAAAAATTGAAGCGTTCTTGTAGATTGAAGAATCTTCAACTTTTGCTTAAATTGCTGAATGTGGTTAAGGATACGAATACCTGATTTCACACTGTCTTAGTTATATACTTTGAACTATATTTTAAAGGAATCAATTAAGTGTTCTTGATACAGAACAATGCAGAAAAAGTGAACGAGAATCAATAAGAATATTGGATAATCATCATGGATATTAGATAGTCGAATACGAACAGAATACGTACTGGTTTGTATTAATAATTGATATAAATGAATAGTTGCATGATGCTTTCCATCTCACTTCTTCTCACTACAGTGTCCTCTTCCATTCATCTCCTTCTGCTCTTTTCTCGTTTTCTCGCATTCGCTCTCATAAAGAGATTCACTCGTTTACGATAGAAAGAGAAGGAAGAGGAGAATGAATGGGAGGGAGGGAAGAACACGGTCGGACACACACAAAAAGTGACATCGAAATGAGTGAAACGGAGGAATTATTACACTGCAACGAAGGTGGTCTCCCTTTCCATGGGAGTACGATACTCTGCTTTCACGCAAAGAATACATGTAGAATTGTAGCGAACACAGTATGGACAATATTAATTTCTAACAACATGAATATGACCACTATTAATTTGGTGTTGGAATGATAGAAGGATGAACTAGATAGTGTAGAGAGTAGATAGTTTGGGATTGCCCCAGATGGAATCGTCTGTCAGTAAGAGAGATTGTCTCCTCTCTCTCTCTCTCTCTCTCTCTCTCTCTCTCTCTCTCTCTCTCTCTCTCTCTCAATCCCTAAGGAGACATTTACTCTATCCATTAGAAGTGAGAGTATCAGAAGGAAGAAGTGATACCATCTCGGAATCTTTCTCCCTTCTCTTAAGCTGAAAGACCATTCAATCACTTGCATCCATCTTGTCCCATTCCATTATACGGCTCCAATTCCTATTGGCTCCTCCCTTTTCATCCTCTCATTGGATGAGAAAAGACACGACTCCGCCCATTTTGAGTGGTCGTGAAAGTGTGAGAGAGTGGTGTGATCAGTGTGGTAGTCGTCTCTTTCTAGAAGAAGAAGAATGAAGAGGACACTTCCATCTCCCGATGATATTCCTTCTACTGGAAAGAGGAATCGATTCTCTATTGATGAGTTATTAGAAGAGAAAGAGAGACAAATCTCGACTACTTCATCACTCAAAGATGAGGGAAAAGAAGAATTGGATGATGATATTTCTCCTCTTCTTCTAACTTCTCTTAATCAGTCATCTCATCATTCAATTGATGCAGAATGTCGATTAGAAGGGAAGGAATTATGGGCCAAATTCTATGATTTGGGAACGGAGATGATAATCACGAAGAGTGGACGGTTAGTTACTTCATTTATCTACTTATTCACTATTCTTCCATTCATTAGACGTACATCTTTTATTTTCACAGTCTCACTGAATTGATATCACGCGCATCCATTCATTTCTGATTTACCGCAAAATTTCACTCTCTTATTGTCCATTTTCGTGTTTTACATTACCTTCTCAACTGAAGTTCTCATTGATTTTCTTCATTATCTCTATAATCCATGAGGTCATTCTTTAATCTTTCCAACCTGTCTTCGTAACTTGTCTATATTCGCTTCTCTTCACACATTTTTCCTCATTCTTCCACCTTTTCTCTTCCTCTTGTGTCTTCTCTTTTGGGTGTTAATTAGTCTTCTACCAATTAGTACTTTTGCCTCTTCCAATAGTCGTGAGTCCTCAGTGTGGAAGTGAGATGGGAAGGAATACACTTAGTGAGATTAGTCCTTCGAAGAAAGGAAAGAGAGAGAGAGGGGCCAAAAGGTGTAAGGGAGTCAATTTAAATGGATGTCGTCCCTTCTCTCACCTAAAGGGATTGAATACGGTAAGAGAAATGGAAATGAAATGAGAGGAAGACATTTCTCTCTAGGGGAGCATTGTGAAGAGAGAAGAAGAGGAATAGTGGAAGGTGAGAGATGGATTAGAATGAATGGAAGGGACCGTTAACCTCTTATCTCTTGATTGTACTAATTACGGATCATAACTGGGTTGTAAAGAGTCGTGAATGTGATAGAGGAGAGAGGAGAGAGGCAACACTTGACATGGACAATTCCGTATTTACATACCATACTTAGAATGAGGAATATCCGTTATCTGACCTTGTCACAGTTACTACTCTCTTCTCTACTTAAAATGGTGTAAACTTCCTACCGTAATCTCAATGAGCTGCTCTGAGTCAACCGAATTAGGAAATTCTTGTGAATGAAGCACTAAAGTTTCTCAAGAAAGTCGTTGAACTCTTCGATTTGAGATGATGAAAGAGAGAAATATATGAATAAATTGCAGAAGGATGTTCCCTACTGTGAAGGTGTCAGTGCAGACGAATGATATTCATGGACTATTCTACGTATTCCTCGATGTTGTTCCTGTTGATCAAGTGAGAATGAGGAAGGAGAAAGAGAAGGGAGTCTTATTCAGAAACGATATCGATACATCTACAATAAGTCATCATGGTTGGCAGCAGGAAAGGCAGAACCATCTCCCTCTCCGAGATTGTATATGCATCCTGATTCACCATTCACTTATGATCAGGTATTCAACTATACATTCTTCATTTCACTTGTTCCTCATTTCTTTCTCAGTAAGTAGTGATAGTTGACAATAGGATAGTGACAATATCTTCATACTCGAGAATGAATGAATTCTCTCTTATTGTAAAAGAGAGAGAGAGCGATTGTCTCTATCTCATGAGGGAATCTTCCCTTCATCTCTCTCTCTTTCACTTTCCCATCTGCCATTGAGATTACTCAATCAAAACTCGAATTCCATTCCCTTTGACATCTCTTTCCCATTCGAGAATCTTTGCGAAACGAATATTTCTTATTTGAAAACTATTGATTCGCAATATTTCAGCTGCAGAAGCAAGTGATTTCATTCGAGAAGGCGAAACTGACGAATAATGATGTTGAGAAGACAAATCATGTGAGTATTACTTGTCCAATTGATTCCACCATTTTCTTCTGACTGAAATTCAATGAGATATTCTAGCTTATTCTCAACTCGATGCATAAATATCAACCTCGAGTTCACGTTGTGAGAAGAGAGAAGAATGAACCAATCGATGATCCACTCACGGTAACTTACACCATTCAATTTTTACTTCTAAATTCATAAATTGTGAAGCTGTGGCGTCTACAAAAAAAAAGATCAATTCTTGTGATTTCTTCTTCACATATTTGTCTTACAGGTTCATCTCTCAGACGAATCCTTCCGTACTTTCGTCTTCCCTGAGACTCAATTCATGGCTGTTACTGCCTATCAAAACCAGCTGGTTGGTAATCCCTCCCTCCTTTACCCCCCCCCTCCTCCCTTTCTCTTTCGGGTCATGACCAATTCCCTTTCAGATCACAAAGCTGAAGATCGAAAAGAATCCATTCGCAAAAGGATTCAGAGATCCAGGAGGAAGAGACTCTGATTATGAAAGGTTAGTAGAAGAGATTGGTCACTTGTGATCTAACTACCGTATCTCCCTCTTTTCCCCTCCCCTTTCACTTCTCACAAGAGGAGAGAGAGAGAGAGAGAGTCATTTCACACTCTTCTCTCACCTCATTCTCTCTCATTGTCTGTACTCTCTCTTTCTCATCCTACAGTATTCCTTTCCCCTTATCCATCAGATTCTTTCGTTATTCAGTGATCTTCGTCTTGATTCTCGTCCACTTGTTCCTCCATCTCTCTACAATCCTGCACTACTTCAACAGGCTCTTCTCACTCAATGTAACTTATTCCACTATCCATACGTATAGATGAAATATCCAATAATCTATTTCAGATTGGTTTGGAAAGCAGAATCCCTCTCTTCTATCCCGTTTGTTCCTTTCATCTCCTCTTTCTCTTCAATCATTTCCATCAATCGATACTTCTCCTCCCATTCCTCAATCAACTCCTTCTCCGGCTAAGACACCCACACCGTAAGACAATCCAAATGAATTCATCCTTGTACTTAATCATAGTGAATTAGTATCGGGTTAATCATTCTTTTTTCTTGCCTATTCTATTGCCTTTTCTCTAATCATTTTCTCATTAATATCTTTCTTTATCTTTCTGCCAAGCAGTTCCATCCATTCTTCTTCATAATCGGTACAAGTCTCACTTGTTCTATTTTGGATAACTTGTACTCACTTCATAGCCGCTAGATTTCGAAATACAGGTAATCGTCTCTTCATTCCGCGTGCTCTCTCGTCACTCTAACCGGTGAGAGAGTGTGCGAAATGAAGAGATGATCACCCGTATTTCGAACTCTAATAGTAGCTACTATCTTGCAAAATAATAGTGAAATCTCCTATCAATTGTGTAATTTCCACATAATATTGATCCTTCTACATCTCCGGTGTTTATTTAACTCACTTTCCACTTTTTGTTTGTGCATTTTCGCTTATGGATAAAGAAAAGTCGAGTATATTAGTCTGTTTGTCTGATATATATCAGTATCATAATCTTCGTCTCCAATCCTTTGTCTTCTCTTCCATTGGAATGGATGTCATTGCTTCTATTGTCGCCTCTTTTCCCATGAGTCCACTCACTCATTCCCTCCCCTCCTCCCTCTCTCCTCCTTCTATCCTTCCATTTCATCCCTTCACAATGACATCCTTATCACTCTCCATCTCAACTACAATTAACATACATTCTTTTCCGATTTTGAGAATAGAGAAACGATTATCGATTATTGAGATTGAGTCAGATTTGATTCTTCTTTAGTACAATAATGATCATAACCATAAAGTGTGGTTTCCCATGAGAGAGAGAGAGGGAATTGGATGAATGTGACAGCCTGTCTCCCCTTTGGTTACGGTAGTTGATAGAGATGAATTGAATCTAATAATGGAGACATGGAAAGAGAGTCGGAGAGATGAAAGAGAGAAGAGAGGAAAGAAGAGATTAACAGAGCGAGACTGGGGGTATTCAACCCATTTAGTCAAGGATTAGAGAGAGAAGAAGAAGTGAAGAAGTGTTCCATGGATTGAGAAGAACTTCCAAAGGAATTACACAATCATTCCCAAATTTACTCTTTCTTTCCTCTAGGGTTCTTCCTATTTAGATACTGGAAAGGTCTATTCATGAATGGTACTCCATCCCCTCCCCTCTTCCCTCTCCGTATGTCTCCCATCTTCTTCTTCTTCTTGGGTGTGGCTCCTTCGTGTAAATGTGACACAATGACAAGGCCATTTCATTTATATCGACAATACTCCATGGCACGTATTAATCAATCTCACACTTTGTGTAGTAATTACAGTAACCGATAGATGGGGGAAGGTGCGGTAAGTGAGTAGGATCAATGGATAATCAATGATAGCAAGAATTAGAGAGAAGAAGAGTAAAGGGAAGGATTGAGCAACTTGTGAGTGCTTAGCTGTACAAGTGAAGAGAATCAACGATAACATATACAATATGACATATACTTCAATTCTGATTCCATCTACTCGAGAATAACGGGCAAAGAGAGGGACGATATTTACAAATGATTTAAAACCGAGATAGGCTTTGTTGGTCACATACACATTTCATCTATTGATAATATTTTGGCTTGAGAATACAATTTGTGAGTAATGAAGAACGAACCTGTGAAAAAACACAATAAAACATGCAAGAAAGGAAGCGATTTGAATGGAGAGGAAAGCACTTTCAACAAGCGGAGAAAGAGAGAAACCGTAGTGAGAAACGAACAAAAGAAATGACCTACCAGTGATAGACAAACGAGTTTAAGATGGTAAGGGGAGATGGGATCTACTTCTCTTTACACAAACTGAAGTATTCTGGATGCAATCAATTTAACATGATTGGAAGATGTTGAAGTGGAACTCATAATATCCTTCAATTGAGAGATACCACCATCGGAACGAAGTCGTCTGTAATACATCATCATTGTCTCCCCTTCTTCTTCTTTTCCCTTCTTCAATACCTTAGATAGTCTCCATCAGCTTCGATAGCTCCTCCGATACACACGTGTTCAACTGCCCAAACTGCCCATAATTGAGCACCCGGACAATCCGATCGAGAGAGAAGATTAAGGAATGGACAGAATGAACTGAATTAATCATTTGATATAGAGGGAAGGAAAGAGAAGATACTAACCGATAAGCAACCATTGCATATGTGAGACGAGGCCATGAAGTAACTGCTTCCACCTACAAACAACATATCATTATATTCCATCTTGTCACTCTTTAAATCGACCGTACCATTGCTCGATTGATCTCGATCTTGCAAGGAAGTCCATTCAATGATCTCCAAGATGGAGAAGTGACTAGATTGGCTAGAATTCCAGCAGCGAAGTAAGGTACATCAATACGAGAAGAAGAAGAAGAAGAAGAAGATGATGATCGATCTCCTCCTTCCATTGAATCGTCTAGAGGAATATCTGTCTTGATCAAGAGAAGAGATCTGAAATATAACTAATCATTACTATTCACTTTCAGTCAGCTAAAAAGGACAATACAAGTCTACAATACATTCGAGTAATTCAGATGGATATACCAAATTTCGTGCTCTCTCAAAGTTGCAATCAAATTCCCCATACGGTTCCATTACAACTATTCCAAATCATTTCCTCTATCATTCTCGTAATATTTGGACACACGGCATGAATTCATAAAGCCCCCTTTCCCTTCCGTTTCCTACAGGGTTAAATTGGAGAGAGTGAGTGAAATGGAGAGATCAACTCACGTTTCATCACTTTCTCTAATGACTTTCATCCTTGTCTCTCATCTTTCTTATCACTCTATCATCCCCATTATGTCTAATAACCAAGGTTACGAGATCAAACAATGCACTTGGAGATTGATCAAACCAAAGATCATATCTTGTCTATGTTAAAATATGCATAATGAATTCATTTAGTAAATAAGCATTCGTTTGTATTTTTTGGATTGAGATCACAGTTGAAAAGGGTAGTTTCATACCATGGTAAAAACATATGCGCGAAAATATTTTTGCATTTTTTTTCGCATGGAATCAGCTAGTGGCACCCACTTCACCTCCTTTAAGTCGTTTTGGGATTTTCTCAGTGTATGGGATTCGCAGGACTATGGTATGGAAAACGTGACCATGGTATGATTGATGACGTCATCAGTCCGAGACTATGGTATGTTGAGGGGCATATAAAATCAGGTAGGAAAGCTATGAACGCGAATTTCACAGAATAAGTCTCTGAATATACCCAGAACACACCGCTAAAGTTTGAAAGTGATTGAAAAATTTTGAGTACGAAAATGACGTGCGGATAATTATCCGGACCTTTTCAACTGTGATTGAGATTTAAAAAAAAACTGACTCGAGTGCTCTGATGTACTCAGTTCTGAGAAGATGGAATTGGAGATCTTCCACTTCAGCGATATTGTTGAGTAGACCGAGAACCTGTCAGAAGACACCATTTAATTATTCTCTCTCCTTCTCCCTCACCTTCGTTCTAATATTCTGATTCTCAGCACATTCCTCCAATGCTCTAAATGCAATCTCCACTCCTCCATGATCCACTATCTGTCTACATGTCATCGCACATTCATCTGTAATCAATGAGAATCGCTCCTACACAACTACCATACCCCCTCCCATCTCTCTCTCTTCTTATCTCTACCGTACTCACCAGTCAGATTCCATAGTGCACTCAGAGTGAATTTGAGTGCGAAATGGCTTGCATTATCTCTGGTGGTTGCCAATTCATTCAGATGTTGTTTCATTGTCTCCACTAAGAATCCGATGTATCGTGGATCATTGAGAAGGAGAGACTCCGATGCAGTGAACTTAGGAGCAACTATTGAGACAATTGCAATCGTCATTCTATAATGAGAGAAATTAATTATATGGAAGGAAGGAATGTCTAACCTGGCAACACTCGAATCTCTATTCAATATCATACTCTCGAGGGCAACAGAACATGTTCGATGGAAATCAATGGGACACGATTGAAGGAGATGATCATTGCAGATTGTTAGCCATACATTCTTTTGCAACTGAAAGATCAATCTATTCCCAGTTTCCCCTTCCGTTCCCTTGCTCACTTGAGTAGTCGTCGGATATGCTTGTGCTGCATCCAAACATCGATCGATGCAATTACGAATGTGACGAGGTTCGATCTTACGGATTCGCTTCAGTCTGCAATGATAATACAGGGTGCGGCAAAAGTATTGTCCCAAAAGTATTCAATCATATCTCATGAACGGCTCAAAGACATGCAACCCGTCTGTGCCCAAATATTGTAGAGTACACGTAGACTTTACCGTAGCACAATAACTGATGTTTACTAAGTCCGTTTTCTAAAGCAGAATTATTTTCGATTTCCAATAATATTACTTTGCGCCGCGTGCTTTCTTGAGGGAAAAACAATTTTTTATTTGATCTGGTTTGTATCCCTAAGATTTCAAATATGGATTATGGAGCCTCATCACCCTTCTTTCACATCCCGGTGAGAAATCGATTATATTCTTCCTTCAGCGTTAGTTGGGACTATAATAGTGGACCACTCTAGGTCGAGCGATCCACCACTTCAAAAATCGATTTTCTTATTTTTCTGTTAAGACTGAAGCCATAGCTCCGAAACTTAAAAAAACAGTTATCCCAATAATTTAATGATTTTTCAACGGTTAATCTAATTAGTTGGCTAAGGTTATGTAGAAGTTTTAGAATATTCTTTTTTTGTGAAAAAAGCTGAATCCCGCCAATGTCAAAAAATATTCTGACGTGGAACAAAATTTCTTTAGGGAATAAACTATACCATAAATATCTATGATGGTTGCATATCCTAGGAAAAATATGAAGACTTGTCTATCTCAGTCGCTGCGACAATGGGACTCAATGTATTAATAGAAAAGTAGGTGTGCGCCGTTTAAAAATTTTCGTCCAAAAATCATATTGCGATTGAAAGATAATTTAAGGCCATCCAATTTGCATGATAATTTAGTTTCATGTATGGTCTTTCTAAGAAAAATTAAATCATTGTATTGTCTTGCTCCACCGAGGACTTATAACACTGCAAAATATTGCTATTCGAGGGTGTTTACACCCACCCTACCCTATTCGAATCTTTTAAACTAATACTACGCATCAACCGATTGACTGTAATATTTAAAATTTCTACCATGTATAGCTCGGTACCTAAGCAATATCATGCTAAAGGCTGGGGCTTATATGTTCATGGGAGGTGAAGTAGCAATACCTATTATGATGGGACAATACTTTTGCCGCACCCTGTACAATGACTCGTGTGACTAGATGATGGGGAATAGGAAGATCATGGATATCTCACTTGCATAGATGATATAAACAGGCAGTAGCAGCCATCTGAATGGCCACATCCTTCTTATGGAATCTCATTGATAATTCGAATAGACGAGCACATTCATTCCTTTCCCATGAAGAGAATCCTTCGTAATTAGACTGAAATCATTCATTCATTCTCTATTCTAATCAATGGTTTCTCTACTTGTAATAGATAGTAGACAGCTTGTAGTGCATGAGCAGTGAATGCTTCTCTCTCTGGTCTCCAATAGAGGGAGAGAGCATGAAGACATGTCTCTCTAGTCGATGAATTACCCAATCTAACTCCTCCTTCCAAATAACGAGAGAAATCAACTCGATCCACAGGAGTATCTCCAATTAATCCATATTTTACTCTTCCATAAATCACCAATGAGCAATAAACAAATAAGAAACATACCAAGTACAGATAGATTTTCGAGATGAGGATGTCTTGCAATGATAGTCTTCACCATTGTAGTCGATTCTTCCGTTGAGAGACCTCAAACAATTATTCATCCATCTTTTCGCGTTTGTCAATTCTCAAAATTTTACACAAAAAAGGGAAGGAGTGGCTAACCAATGAGTGAATTTCCAGCCAGATCAAGTGATCTCAATTCAGGCCATAAAACTTGTCCTTCTTCCATTGCTCTGAGGGCAGTCCATACAACAAGAGCCATATCCACACGAGGTCTCTCGTCAGTACTCAATAACCATATTCATCAAAGGGAAAGGAAAGGGAATGTAATGGAGCATCACAATAATAAGTCAATCTCACCTATCAGAATGATAGTCACTTCTCTTATCACTTAGATCAAGTACTCTCAATTTCTTCAGTTTTCTCAGAGTATCAATGATTGATTCTCCATCAATATCCAATCTGATTCCATGCATAAGAAGAACTTCCAATTGAGGAACAGCACGAAGACACGAGATATCATTCAATTTATCACACTTCGAAATATCAAGATGGACAAGATTGGGAACCATCTTAATTCATTGTATTATTAATATTCATAATCAAAATACGCCAACTTTTATCCTGACCATTTTAAAATTCTTAGATCTTACGTTCTCTTCAGTTTATTCAAGTTGTATGTAAACTTGCGCTTCTAGTCGTGGTAAGAATAGATCAAAAGAGGGATTTAGAGAGGGACGAGAACGAGAGAGAGATAGAGAATAAGTGAGTGAGAGTGCGAGAACAAACATTTGAGCATTAAAGAAGTAAAGAAATGAAAGAAGTTAGAAGCCGTGTGATTTATATATAATAAAAGAGACAATAGGTAAAAGGCACAAAACGAAACGATTCTATAATCATATTAGCGCGTTTGAGTTGAACTCACCTCTCCACCTCTATACAAATGTGTCACAATTTAGATACAAATAAGAAATACTGATCGAATAAAGAGTTCACTCACTGAAATCAATCCCATGAGCGAGCAATGGGCCAGTGAATTAACTTCAGCGAGTAACAGTGATTGCAAATTGGGAAAGGCCTTTAACTGAAATATATCATCTCTATCTCTCTCTTAGCATGTAACGTATCCATTCATACCATATCCATCATATCAGTGATAACAACATAAGTTGACATGCTTCCTCCAATATTTAGACTTCTCAACGTCTGACGAGCTTGAGAAGTTTCGCTCAGAGCGCATCCTAATAACTTGCGAATATCTTAAATCACTCGATTAATATCTACTAAACATTTCTCTCTCTCTTAGATTCTACCTGTATTATCCTCGCTTTTCGTCCTATAAAGGGAGAGTTTCCGAAGTGGATGAGATAGAAGAGAAGATAGGGAATGCACGTCTATCCAACACTCGGACACATCCGCCTTAACACATACAATATCAATCTAAACACTTCTCTCTCTCTCTCTCTCTCTCTCTCTCTCTCTCTCTCTCTCTCTCTCTCTCTCTCTCTCTCTCTCTCTCTCTCTCTCTCTCTCTCTCTCTCTCTCTCTCTCTCTCTCTCTCTCTCTCTCTCTCTCTCTCTCTCTCTCTCTCTCTCTCTCTCTCTCTCTCTCTCTCTCTCTCTCTCTCTCTCTCTCTCTCTCTCTCTCTCTCTCTCTCTCTCTCTCTCTCTCTCTCTCTCTCTCTCTCTCTCTCTCTCTCTCTCTCTCTCTCTCTCTCTCTCTCTCTCTCTCTCTCTCTCTCTCTCTCTCTCTCTCTCTCTCTCTCTCTCTCTCTCTCTCTCTCTCTCTCTCTCTCTCTCTCTCTCTCTCTCTCTCTCTCTCTCTCTCTCTCTCTCTCTCTCTCTCTCTCTCTCTCTCTCTCTCTCTCTCTCTCTCTCTCTCTCTCTCTCTCTCTCTCTCTCTCTCTCTCTCTCTCTCTCTCTCTCTCTCTCTCTCTCTCTCTCTCTCTCTCTCTCTCTCTCTCTCTCTCTCTCTCTCTCTCTCTCTCTCTCTCTCTCTCTCTCTCTCTCTCTCTCTCTCTCTCTCTCTCTCTCTCTCTCTCTCTCTCTCTCTCTCTCTCTCTCTCTCTCTCTCTCTCTCTCTCTCTCTCTCTCTCTCTCTCTCTCTCTCTCTCTCTCTCTCTCTCTCTCTCTCTCTCTCTCTCTCTCTCTCTCTCTCTCTCTCTCTCTCTCTCTCTCTCTCTCTCTCTCTCTCTCTCTCTCTCTCTCTCTCTCTCTCTCTCTCTCTCTCTCTCTCTCTCTCTCTCTCTCTCTCTCTCTCTCTCTCTCTCTCTCTCTCTCTCTCTCTCTCTCTCTCTCTCTCTCTCTCTCTCTCTCTCTCTCTCTCTCTCTCTCTCTCTCTCTCTCTCTCTCTCTCTCTCTCTCTCTCTCTCTCTCTCTCTCTCTCTCTCTCTCTCTCTCTCTCTCTCTCTCTCTCTCTCTCTCTCTCTCTCTCTCTCTCTCTCTCTCTCTCTCTCTCTCTCTCTCTCTCTCTCTCTCTCTCTCTCTCTCTCTCTCTCTCTCTCTCTCTCTCTCTCTCTCTCTCTCTCTCTCTCTCTCTCTCTCTCTCTCTCTCTCTCTCTCTCTCTCTCTCTCTCTCTCTCTCTCTCTCTCTCTCTCTCTCTCTCTCTCTCTCTCTCTCTCTCTCTCTCTCTCTCTCTCTCTCTCTCTCTCTCTCTCTCTCTCTCTCTCTCTCTCTCTCTCTCTCTCTCTCTCTCTCTCTCTCTCTCTCTCTCTCTCTCTCTCTCTCTCTCTCTCTCTCTCTCTCTCTCTCTCTCTCTCTCTCTCTCTCTCTCTCTCTCTCTCTCTCTCTCTCTCTCTCTCTCTCTCTCTCTCTCTCTCTCTCTCTCTCTCTCTCTCTCTCTCTCTCTCTCTCTCTCTCTCTCTCTCTCTCTCTCTCTCTCTCTCTCTCTCTCTCTCTCTCTCTCTCTCTCTCTCTCTCTCTCTCTCTCTCTCTCTCTCTCTCTCTCTCTCTCTCTCTCTCTCTCTCTCTCTCTCTCTCTCTCTCTCTCTCTCTCTCTCTCTCTCTCTCTCTCTCTCTCTCTCTCTCTCTCTCTCTCTCTCTCTCTCTCTCTCTCTCTCTCTCTCTCTCTCTCTCTCTCTCTCTCTCTCTCTCTCTCTCTCTCTCTCTCTCTCTCTCTCTCTCTCTCTCTCTCTCTCTCTCTCTCTCTCTCTCTCTCTCTCTCTCTCTCTCTCTCTCTCTCTCTCTCTCTCTCTCTCTCTCTCTCTCTCTCTCTCTCTCTCTCTCTCTCTCTCTCTCTCTCTCTCTCTCTCTCTCTCTCTCTCTCTGGAGGGGGAGGGGTAGGGGAAGAAGGGAATGGGTTGAGGGAAAGAGGGAAGGGGTCGAAACGATAGCAACCACTACTACGACATGTAGTGCGACTAGTAATAATATCGAGTGATCAATCTGATCCAATGGGACTTCCATGGGAAGAGACTCTATTTATCTAATCGATATTATGAGAAGGGAAGAGAGGGAGAGAGAGAAGGGAGAGGGTAGATCAATGCCTCCTTCCCTCTGTGTTGATCAGTGTCCCCGTGACTACACTGACTACTCCTTCTCTCTCTCTCTCTCTCTCTCCTTTCTACTTCCGATCGACTACGATACAATCCAACGTGCGAAAAACAGAGAGGAAGAGGTGGAGACGATACTCGAATTAACTACTATGATAAGAGAGGACTGCATAATCAGTTGTATAGTGAGGCCAAATGACATGAGATCGATGATGATAGACAGTCACTGAGACACGAAAGATCCACTAGGTAAATAGAATAAGTAAATGTAACTCAAGTTGAGAGCCCATGTGATTGGGTTCAGAGAGAGAGAGAGACAGAGAAAGAGATAGCGAAAGAAGAGGAGGAGAGACAGGGAGAGATATCGGATTCATCCTATGCCATTATGTGAAGTGATGGGAGATTGAAGAGACGAGATCAAGAGAGAAAGAGAGAGGAAGGGTGAAGGGGCATAGGTGAGATATTCCTAATTGGAATGATAGGAGAAAAGGGAGCAGATTAGAGAATGATAAGACAAAACAGGAAATACGAAGAGTAACGATGAGGAAAGAGCGAATCGGACGTATAGACGAGTAACTGTTAGAGTACTCATCATCCTATCTTCCAATTACTATCGACGATTACCATTTCTCCAAGTTTATTTATTCTAATAAATAAATAACTGAATGGTATTATGGGAAAGTAAAGATGGATAAGTGATAGATAGCATAACCTTCGCTGCTTATCACTCATCAACGAGCGAGAGGTTCAAGGAAGGATGAGATGAGTTTACCCATTACAACCTTCCCACGACCTCATGAGATATTATTATCGATGGAAGGACGGAGATGAGGATGTGTATCGATAATATGAAAGAAATGATGGAAGGAAGAAAGATGAAAACATTCTTAGACACAACAGAAGAAGTAGAAAGGGAGAGGAGTAACGGAGTATGGCGAGAAGAGGAGCATAAGGTGCATATTTCACCCCTCCCCTTCCCTTCAACTACTCAACTACAACACATTGTTATTAGGTGGAATGGAACGAGGAACGAATATTTTATCTGTCTCACTCCATGTAGAGAACAAGAGTAAGTAACACAAAATAGTAATAATGGTTGACCACAGTGGAATGAGGAGAAGAGATGAATAGATAAGAAGAGGAAATGATTGTGACTAGTCAATATGATGATAGCAAGGAATGAAACAGCTGATATGAGCGATAACAGTGAGAAGAAAGAGGGTGGGGAACTGCAGGCTCAATCTAGAGAAGACCGGAAATTATTAACAGAGAGCCGGGAAAAGGATATTTTTACATCTGTTGATAAACGTCGAAAAGAGGGAGTTTAAATTTTTTTCAGAAGTTTTCTTCTTCCAATTTAGCGAATGTATTGATCTAGATCACACATATAAAACAACATAATAAATGTTAAAAATTCATGCAATTAATAAAATCTTTATTCTGTAAGTGAGATTGCAGTCAATAAGGAAATGCACTTTGTCATGGTTGCCCTCCAGTTAATAGGGGAGAAAACAATCTGTCTCGCTTCACTTGTTCACTTTCATAATATGGAAAAACATAAAAACATGTAAATATATATTAAATGGATAAAGCAGCCAATTCTTCACTCTTCTTTACCATTCGAATCGAAGATAGACCTTCAAAGAAATAATGGTTGCAATTATTTTACATGTCACGCACAAGGCGCATTCGATAAATATTGATGCAGCATCAAATGAGGTTGGTCCTTTATTATTATGGATTGAAGAGATGGAAAAGTATCCTCCACTGCACTTGCCGTGAATCCAATTGTGTATAGCACATATAGATGATTGCATTTCTAGAGAGACACATTTGGGAATTGGAAAGAGATCCGGAATGTATACCTTGTACTCATGATGCATATGAATATTCTTCTTCACATCTTCATTTCCTTCTTCGAGTTTCAATCTATTCAAAGTGACTCCCATATCAGTAAGACATCGTACATAAGTAACGAAGAATGATTCCCTCTTTAGATATATCTCGCATGGGGGACACCATCCTTGTCCTTTTGATGTATTATCCACCAGACGAACATTCCATTCTCAACCATTTCATTACCATTTTATCCCATGCATGGCATTTACCTGTGCAGAATTGTTTGATGAACGAAGTAAATTGTCTGAACTCAGCATGGGAAAGATTAAAGTCATCATTTACTTCAATCTCCACACTCAATTGATCGACCGATGAGAAAAGTGGAATGTCTCTGCAGGCAAGAACATCTTTACGCAGTTTAGGTAAGTAAGAGAAAGTTCTGTACTTTCGCTCTCTTAATTTCTCCAACTTACTTGACAGTTTTTCTTTCTCTGAACGTAAGAGCAGAACTTGCGATGAGATGATTATCATCTTCGTTTATGAGAATTATCAATGATTTCAATGAGGAAAATTTAAGGGATTCATCGGGAGATTGAACCACTAAATAGAAGTGGTTCAATCTCCACAATCACATACGTGGAGACATCTCATCTCCATCAATCACATACGTCTCATCAAGATGGACATTGGTATTATCGCTTCTTCAATGTTCCGTAATCGAGAAACGATGAAAGAGAGACAAAAATTAGACGTAGACGGGGAAGAAATATCAATTCCATCACATAATAATGATCGGAAGTCGAATATTCTCGATAGATTTAGTTTTCGATCGAGAATTGATGAGAACCCTCGTGATACTCTGTCCCAACCAGAATGGAGAAACTGAATTAATGAATATTTATGGTATAAGAAGAATGAAGATCTTACACGAATTGGTCCGATGCAATCAATCAATTGATATATGATATCATCAGGAATAGTAGGAAGTGCAGAATAGGAGGAATCACGTAGAATAGGAATCATCTGTGATACTCTCTCCATCGGTACTCTCTATCTATCTACTACTTGTTTTCTTCTTTTTCTTCCCTCTGTCTATCGATCAGGAAAGCACTAAAAACACAACAATATAGTGGGTTCTTTCTCTCTCTCTCTTTCTTCTGTTCTCTTCCATGTTTGATCCACTGTCTTACTCATTCTTCCACTTGTGACACTCTGTATCTAATGTCATCATTCTTTTACAGTGCTTCCCTTTAAAAACAAATGTCCAATTCTCCAATATCCAATGATCATTCACTTCATCTTGTATTTTGTACTCGCGATACATTTTAGATAAGCAAATCGAAGGACAAATATGGCATTGAGACAATATATTGATATCAACAAACGAATGAACCCGTCTCGTTATCGGTTCTACTCATATGTTGATTGTAGCGAACCTTAAATTGTTGCCATTTTGATGTTATGTTTATATCATAATAGGCGCTTACCGAGTGAATGTTGGCATAGAAATTATGTTGAATATTAGATTGAGTATTATGTCTGCTCCTATTGAATACCAACTGCGAGATGCAATGAATAGCAGTATAGTCCACTTGAGGCATCATCTACCATCAAAATATCAACTCATTCTCCTACATTTACAGACCTTGTTTGCAACCAAATGGAAGTCATTTTTGAGGAAGGGAAGATCACCCGTACCCAGGACACAAATATAATGTCTCAATTTGCCCGATGCACAACGTGTTGCATTGTCTCTCCATTTAGAGTATCTTCAATAGATGATTATTCACTCTTTCGTTCCCATTAATTGACCTTGTGATGAAAGTGTTCTTCTTAGGAAGACATTCAGCTGTGTATCCTCCAGGGAAACCAATTTGAGAGATTGCAAGAGTCGGCACGAGAATTTCATCTGCTCCTTCGTTCTCAAATCAACTATTATTTCATTCTATCAAATGAGAAACTGACGAGGAAGTTAAGTTGTCTCACGAGAGATTCCACGTTTAAATGGTTTAATATGAATGAGACGGATTCTCGTGAGAGTGAACATTGTTGAGCACCTTTTGCCCATTGAAGTCTCTTTGATGAACAAGGGGAAGAGGGAGGACACAATTTGAGTCGATCAACATTCGTATCAAGGAAAGGTTCACATCGAATACGTGAACAACTCGATACTTCGATATCACTCGTTCCATTTAATACCGTGAAAATACTTGCTAACTCTCCATGCGATTTCAGTAGTACGTCGTGATTCTCAAGAAGAATATTATAGAAAGATATTAACATTTTGTTAAATTACCTGTAGAATAATGAGATATTTCCAGTCTCTGTTCATCATCTTTCTCATACATTTGAGATGAACTTCATTTTGATAATGTCCTTTTCTATCCATTTCAACTTCCTCATCCAATACAAAAACATTGGGAAGACAGAATGATAATCTTCGTAATCGTCTTTTGAATAGATCTTTCGCCTGAATCAAAACCACTTCATTTACTTTTCTCTTCAGTTATTTTGTTGTTGTTTCACTTCCTCCCGTCCCTCTCCCTCTCCCTTTCCTCCCTCTCCCTCCTCCTTTCTCTTCACTTTCTACTCCATCTTACCTTCTTATCCACAGCAAAACAGAATGAATTCTCTAGAGCATAACTGAGTGTTAACTGTTCTTCCAATAGCTCGTAATCCTGAGGGAACCAACCATTAACAATAATGAAAAGCAATAAATAAGAGATTAATCTAAGCTTGTTTATATTCGTCTCACCATGAAAACAGCTTTAGTATAGGCAATTGGAAATGCAATGTCAGCATTTCGAAAGGGAAGAACTCTACTTCTAATGGCATCACAATGCATTTCCAGTGGATGTTCACTTATTGGTTTCCCTCGACGAATTTCTCCATTCGAATCAAAGAATAATGAACAATCAACAGATAACATCTCTGATCGAATTCTCCATGATGATGATATTCCATATTGCTGTAATGTTATCTACAAATGTAAACAACGAAAAGGGATTATGCTAACCTCAACATTAAGAATTCGTGATTGGATGCTATTCGATTCTCCCTCAAAATCGTCTTTGTCTATAGAGCATGAAATCGAATTAGAGAGAAGTGAAAGGGAAGAATCTACCTGATATGAGATTCTGTGCTGCATAGTAAAATATGAGTAATAGAGCGAGAGTAGCAATAACAGTTGGTGCATGACATCTTCCTTTCCTCTCATTATTATCATCTGCCCATTCGAAGTCCTCACTGTGTAGATTTATTCCTCTTTTTATCTCATAATAACATCATCCAACCTTGAGGGTGTAGAAATTTCCACTAATTTCTCCATTACAAGACGATCACACTTTCATTGATGTTGTTCACACTACTCATAACAATAATCTTTGCCTATCAACCATCTGAATTCATTTATTTGGAGTGAGAAAAACGAAGCGATAGAGAGAATAGCGGCATAATAATGTACAACGGAATAGAAGTGATAGAGAGAGAACATCTACAATGATGAGGCAGAGGCAATGGATAAATGACGAAAGAGAAGAAGGAAAAGTGATTGAATGGGTTAAATATGCATGGAATGGGCGGAACTCTCGTTTGTATACAAACAGGGAAACTAATGGAGTAGTCCCTATGTAGTAGCTTTGCTGTAGTAAAAATTTAGGAAAAATGAGCGAGAGATAGATAGAAAGTTGATAGAAACCAGAAATAATTCATTGGTATCGAATTACACCGCGAGATAAGGATGGATCTAGGCAATATTGAATTAGAATGGGATGGAATCAATTACAGCTTTTCTGTGTGTTTGTGAGACAAACGAGAAGGAAGAGGAAGAGGGATGGAGAAGAGCTGCAGAGAGGAACAGAAGAGAATAGTAGAATAGAATGAACGGAGGAAAAGCAATGAGAAGTGGTATGAAGTTAGAGAGGGAAGGAAGAGACAGAGGGGAAGAGTCACCCTTATACTACTAGATAGATAGATAGATACTACTCACTTCTCTTCCTCTTTTTATACACATGTTATGAGCATGTGCAACGAGAGAAGGAACGAATGCAGAAAACACCTAAGAAGAAAGAGAAGAAGATGGAAATGAAGACTATGAAGGAAAGTCAAAGATATCTGAGGGATACCCATTTGGGATTTACAGACTTTCCTTCCAATACATCCTTCCACAGTTTCTCACACGATTCTCCACCGAGTGAAATCTGGAAATAATGAGTGAAGAATGACTTGGATCAGAGGATGTTACACATTTGCCCTCAGAGTGCACAAAAAGAACTTCCATCACACTTCCTCTCTCTCTTTCACTCTTCCAGAAAGACTGAGATAAGTGAGAATTGATTGGAAGTGGAAGATTTACCTGTCCAAGTAATCGATCATTTCCCACTCTATCGTAATCAAGAATATCGATCTCCAATTGACAACTGAAATACAATTATCTCATTATTACTTGAGAAGTAACATATCTTAATGTTAGTGTATGTCTGTCTGTCTGTCTGTCTGTGTGTGTCTGTGTGTCACGCTTTTGAAAAATCGCTATAACTCGGCTCAAACTGATCGTGCGCGTCTATCTCTGGGACCATTGGACTCCTCATGGAAAAACAAATTGTCTGAAAAACAAATTTCGTCATCATTATGCAATATGACGAAATTCACTCCTACACCGTTTTTCGCGCCTTTTTCGCTGGGAACCCAGCCGATTCCAGCGAGCAACATACCAAACGACTCGTCATGAAGTGCGCTTTCACTTTTCACAAGAATTTCATCATCCTTACGTAATATGACGTCATCTTTACGCAATAACTCGTTTTTTCGCGCGTAACTCAGCGCAAACTCGACCAATCGAGCTACGTAATATGACGTCATCCTTAGGCAATATCTCGCTCAAACAAATCTTTAACCGTAAAAACAGAACCCGGCGTTTGACAGCCTAACCTGCGATGCTCTTGCGGAAGGCTCGTGAGGCACTTCGTGGCTCCATCGCAACTTTTTTCGGGTCGCTCTCGGCCTCACGAGCCTTTCGCAAGAGAGGATGCCAACTCGGTCCGCGACTGTGGTTGTATCCCAACTGTTAATTAGTTTATTACTTTTATAAAACCAAACCCCACAATATACAGTAACCATAGAGCGCATTACCCGGCGTTTGAAAGCCTAACCTACGATGCTCTTGCGGAAGGCTCGTGAAACCGAAGCGGAAAAGATCCGGAAAAAAGTAGGGATGGAGCCACGAAGTGTGTTTGCAAATGACTGGGTAAGAGCTTGCGAAGCGTTTGTATATGACCGGGATATCCCGGCGATGCGAAGCGTTTGCAGATGACTGGGATAACCCGGCGACACCTAGCCAGCGAGCGTAGCTGGCTAGTTCATCATATGAGGCTTGTTTGTTTAAGAATCGGACAATGTTGTTAAGGGGATGGCACAGCGATTTTTTGAAAATTGTTGTAAAGAAGTTATCGAGGGTGCTGATCATCGTAGTAAACTTCATTTTACACCATCTCGACCGGTAGCGACAGGCTGCATCTCAGTTGCTACTGTGCTAAAATGGCGCTTTCATTCATAACTTCAGAACGGATTATCCGATTTACTTGAAATTTTTACTACAGTATAATGAATAGAAGTAAAAAATGATGTAATTTTCTCAAATTTCTCTATGATATGATAAGGCTGATAAATTTTCATTTTCGAATACTAGGTCGTTGCGGTCCTATTGAAATATTAGGCGAGATGCGGCTTTATCTGGGGATCATTTTTCATGGGTTTTAAAGGGGGATGGCACAGTATTCTATACCGACAGAAAGGGGTTGCGGTCAAACTACAACCTTGGAATATGAAATGTTTCTGAAACTTATCCCGATTCTCATTTTGAACGGTTGAAATCCGGATAAGTTTCAGGAACATTTCATATTCGAATATCGATTTGTAGTTCGATTACGGTGTGGCGGGAAAATTCAAATCTTAATCCCATTGTTCACCCTTTTCTGGAGAGAACAAAGGGGGTCAGAATGCTGTGATGGGCATCAATCAAAGTTGATGGGTCCCACCACGAAGAGCCTGCATCATTGAAATCCTACTGTAATTATTACTTGGGCTGACAAGCTCATCATAGCAGCTCTGGGGCCAGAGACTATCGTGGCGCGTAGCGTAGTGGGTAACGCTTTTGCCTAGCTCTCCGACACTCGTTGGTTCGACTCCCGCCGAGTGCATTCTTCATTATTGCTGCTTTTTCCTCCAATAATTTGAGCAAATCAATACCAGAGTACAGTACCCCAAATCTTGCCTGCAAGATCAAGGAACTTTAAAATTCCGTAGTGAGCTTCAGAGGCATTTCTAGAACTTCGGATAACCTGATTTCTTATCGGGTAACCATTCTCTATCACTCCACGTTGACAGTTTATGCACGAAAATATTGATGCCTATCCCCCTTTAATTTATACATATTTTTGCAATTCCCCTTTTTGTAAACAACTTATCAATTGGATACCGCGCTTTTCGCGCAATGAGCGAAGAATTTAAATGAGTTTCACTGCGCGCTCTCGCTCTCCCATTGTTCCCATTCCCATTCTTCATTCACCTTGCGAAATGAGCGGTGTTAGATTGATAAGGTGCTTACAAATTGGGGAATAGCAAAAATATGTATAAATTAAAATCCACACTTTGGGTATGAAAAATGATCCCCAGATAATGGCGCATCGAGCCTAATAATTCAATAGGACCGCAACGACCTATCTAGTATTTGAAAAAGAATTTTTATCAGTCTTATCATATCATGGAAAAAACTGATATTTACATTCATTATGCTGTAGTTAAATTTTCAAGTAAATCGGATAATCCGTTCTGAAGTTATGAATGAAAGCGCCATTTTAGCACAGTAGCAACTGAGATGCAGCCTGTCGCTACCGGTCGAGATGGTGTAAAATGAAGTTTACTACGATGATCAGCACCCTCGATAACATCTATTCACAAATTTTCAAAAAATCGCTGGGCCAGACCTTGCTCGATTCTTACGCAACCGGCCTCATATTAATGTGATAATCATACTCCTTAATAAAGGAGAGAGTCTGCGTGTTTGTTCGCTATTGCGAAAGTCACGTAGGCAGGTCACGAAAGTGTAAACAAGTCGTGACGTCACGAGAGGTCAGGTAAACAAGTCGAAACATGTCGCGCGCGCTTTCGAGTTGTGAAATGGGGACCGAACTGCGCAGCTGTGAACCCTGCCAGCA
>LS488528.1:0-36016 GCA_900490705.1 Pristionchus arcanus | reverse complement strand
GGGAGGGGGGAAGGGGGGGGGAGGGGGATATTGACCTGTGAAGAGACGAGGGTGACAGAGTGAAGTTGAGAGCTTCGTTCCAAATTGGACACTGCGAATTCTTTCTTACTTGAGACTTTCTCTTCTTTACGACTCTTCCGGATTGAAGAAGGAATACTTTGACATACGCATCTAAAAGACCATGGAATACAAGAAATTTGTTGCTCCGTTCCATATATGAGAGAGAATCAAATGGAGAGGGAAAATAATTGTTACTAGGAAGAGATTCATGAGAAGGAAGATCTTTTGCTTGGTGGACAGTCACAGTCAATCTCTCCGCTGATGGAAGAAATTGAATTCCAAGAAAGAGTTCACCAAGATATTCATCCTGTCAATATTCATTCAATTTATACAATAAGACATAAATCATACGGTTTCGTGCATATCAATATCAGTGGATAGGAAAACTTCATCGGATGGATCGATAGTCGATAACATTACACTCACTTCACCGATTGAATGACATCCACTTCCTATTAGAGAATAATCACGAATAATGGTCCCCATAAAGTAAATGAAATACCTGCTTTTCGAGCTCCCATCAATTGGACTCGAAGTGTTTTCTCTATTAGTTCATCATAACTTAAAGCGAATTTAAAATCTTCTTTCTTCAATTGTGCTCCAGGAATCAACTTGCCTGAGTAATTTATACAGTAGGGAAAAACTATTTTTAGAAGGTGGGTTTACCAGTCTGGTGGACCACAGGATGGCCACTTAACGAAATCTTTATGAAATAGTGGTCAATTCTTGTTAGTCTCCGAACTGAAAAAGGACTTGGAATGAAATTGGATTGAGTGTGAATGACAATGTACCATCAACGACAGAAATATGGAAGTCCGAACGAGAGAAATCATATTTCATCTTGAGATCGCAATTTCCCACGGGTGGACAAGTACTTGTCGACTCATTCCTCACTATGCTACCACGACGACGATAGAGATCCGGTTGAATACTTCCTGATTATGACATATTCACTATTAACATATTGAAATGGACTGATGATGTGTGGTATGATGTGTCATAAGAGGGGAGAAGGGATGAAACTGACCCAATCCTTGGTCGGAACTTCTTCGTCTCTCTAAGAAGTGCATTGCACTATCAGCCATATCTTGAATAGAGGGACGACGATCCGCCTCAATTTAGAAATCACTTAGACATTCAGGGGATAAACAAATTACTGATGTTATAGACATCATATCGGGAAGAGTCGAGAGACGTCTTGTTGTTGATTGAAACATCGAAGAGGAGGATGAGAATGAGATAATGAAGAGTAGGAGAGGTGAAGAGATGGAAAGGAAGATCACTATTATTAAACTTATTTTCTATCTCTTACTGTAACACATTCAGAAATGGAGAATCGGAGTGCAACGAAGATATTCGCGGATATTCATAAATATTGGAGACACATTCAAGAATGGGATAGATACTGGACACATTGGATATGGGAGGATGAAGAATAGAAAAGTATTTGTGGACTATCAATAGAGCGGAGATAGAAAATAATGGAATGAAAACTAAGGACTGAGGAATGGATACGCGAGTACTAAAGGGATATCAGACAGCCAAAACTTCTCCCCCATTCTCTCCCTTCTTCTCCCTCTCTATTTCTCCCCCCACCTATCTATTGCGTATGAAGAGCATTATGAGTTATGTTGAGACGAACGGAGAGAATATGAAGAGTATTTGAAGAAGAAGAGGAATGAATTGTATCCAGATTTGGAAGTGATAGGAGAAGGTTTACAATTAGGATATGATTGAGAAGAGACGACTCTCGTTATCCTCCCATCTGATAGAATGGATGAAGAGAGGAATTGGAGAGAGGAAAGAGATCCTTTCTTAGACCAAACGAGAAGCCAATTTGTGACATTCCGAAAAAGGGAGAGAATAGCTATAGAAGAGAGAGACGACTGCAACAATCACATTGATGCCAGTTAATGAAAGATTAGACTACCAAAAGGAAGAGAGAAAAGAGAAGACTGAACAGAAAATAGAAGAATGGAATGGAGAAGAAATCGCGTGTTCTTCCATGGGAGATAAAGAGAAACGCATAACCATCTATTTTTATGAAGCAAACAAATCAGGAGAGATGTAATTCGTGAGGGGGATAAACCATGAAAAAAGGTTCGAGAATAGAAAGTGCTCAACCGTCGAATTGAAGTCTCTTGATGGAAAGGAAGGGGTGGGACCATTCTAGATAGAGAGAGAAGAGATGTCCCCCTCCCCTTCCACACCATAAGAGATCTTTCATACTGTTCCCTGTCTACCATTCTTCATAGATGACTATGCAATGAAGAACCATTGCTTCATATGGAGACACTCTTCTATTCATCTCATGAACATACCACATAATTGAGAGGATGGATGGAAATGAAGGGAAGAAAGAGTGTATCCTCCCTCTCTTCTCCATCCCTTTTTCGTCTTCCCATCTTATCGTCCACCATCGAATGAATGAGAGAAAAATACAATAAGATTCATTCATTCAATCTTCAATTCGACTTTGAATATGCAATTGTAACGATTAAATTCTTCATCTTTCATTCTCTTCTCTCCATTCATTGCACTATCAACTTGCCAATGCGGGCGGTCACTCGTCTTTACTCGACTATTATCTGTCTTTTCTCCATTCAACAATTGATTGCTGCCAATGAAGGAAGGATTCACTGTGGAAATGCACTTTTCTGCTTTCCCAATAAAACATCGTGAGAAACATTTATTGTATCCATAAGCTCTTATTCTTCTTCAACTGATCAGAAACGATTTCGAATACTACAATAAAATTAGCAAGGAATTGGAAAAAATTGTGCAAAAGAATGGTGGAGAAAACGTGACGAGTATTCCAATGATTGTGTGAGTTGAAGGAATTAAAGATGTGTTGAGAGTCATTCAATCTTTCAGTGGATCTCCTTTATTCCAAAGATTGACCGAAGGGCGAAGATTCCTTTGCAATGAAATATCCTTCACTGGTTTTCTCCTCGATGAAAACACTCATAATTTGACAACACAATGCGTGTGGAATGGTAAGATGGGACTGGAAACCAGAATCGTAAAGACGAAAACAAAAAAAGGAAGGGAAATTGCAGGGCGGGATTATAATGGCATGTGTATGCCAGCAGCCAAAACTCATTCTATTTTCTATTACATCGGAAAAGATGAATGGAAGAAGAAATTGCAGGTAATTTTTTTACATTTCAAAGATGAGGTCTCTTCGTTCCAGATATATCGTCAAAAGATAGGATGCAGTGCTAAAGAGCTTCTAAAAGTGGAGTCTGTGAGTGAGAGTTTCTGCAATGACTGAAAATTTTGTGTGTTTGAGGCAGAAGAGCAATATATTTGTCGGGAACGGTGTATGCAAGGAGGAATCTCATACGCTGCTTCTATGATTATGATCATATCCTTCTGCATAGCGTTTATGATTAATTGCGTTTGATTAACAATGAATACATACTGGAATGTGTGAATAAAATTATTCGTGAGATCTCACACATGATAACAGAACGGAGAGCAGATACACATACATTAAAAAATCGTTCTGATTTTCATTATCAAAGCTTCAACAGAATAAATCACAAAAAAAGTCAATATTCAGTTTGTACAAAGTACTGTAAAGTAGATTCATGTCGATGACAAGACGGAACTACCGTAGTTTACCATCCCTCGTCACGCGTCCACAGTGGACACGTTAGCAGTTCCTTATTGGATTTTTGCATTCATTTTTTACATTTTATGTAGTCCACGTGTATGTATTTTATAAATTGAACATTTTTGTTTGTAGTGTATACCTCGTCACTGGCTAAATAAGGACGAAAATGGCAAATAAACGGCGAGCTCGGGTTTGTGATCAATCGTTTTCTTTGGTGGAAGTGTTTTTTTTTTGCAGCAGGAGGACGAAGAATGGACGAAAGAGGACGAGACCATCGCGAAACTCGTTCGATTCAATTGCCCCACTGAAACTACACTCTTTCACGGAAACGAAGTCCACTACTTCAATGGTTTTTTTTTTGCTTTCTTATCTTATTAACATTGTTATTACTTCGTTTATTGTAGAATTTGTTTGCAATATCATTATAAGCGTTGCTATTATAGGAAGCAAAGCTGTGGATACTCTGATCGGGTCTAGCTATGGACCGAAGGCTGACGTATGTTTTTTTTTTAAATTAAAATATGTATTGCAACTAGTATAGAGTCAATTACCGAATTATTAAATGTGTATTTCACAGGGAGAATCTCGTTTTCACTCTCGTCGTGCTGCTGAGGATTTTATGCAGTTGATGTTGGAAAGAAAAATGATTTGGAGAGCGAAGAAACTTGTTCCCAAGAAGAAAGATAAGAATGAGGATGGAAAGGATGCTACCAAGTCCCCAAAGATGAAGGAACCCAAGGGCAAGAAAGAGAAAGCCGAAGAAAAGAAAAAGGAAGAAGAGGATGAGGTATCAATGTAGTCTATTCTTATTCACTAAAATGAGAAATGTGAAATTTTGAATAAAAATAAAGTTGTATTTCAGGTGGATGATACTGATGTTGAGAAGAAGGAAGAGGAGAAGGGAGACAAGAAGAAAAAGGTTTGATTGTTGGTTATATTTTCTGGATATTAAATGCTATATATTATTATATTAAACCACAGATGGAAAAAGCAATTTGAACCCTAAATTCCCAATAAAATGATTTTGATTCCTGTCTTCGGCAGATGGTTAAAAATCACTCTTCGTTTTAGATTACATTTTCTTCCCAGCTAAAAATTTGTGGGTTATGATCACTTCTTAAAATAATTCCTAAAATCCTGGGGACATTTTCAATAATTAGAGATAGCGTTACAGGTTAAACTGGTTGAACATCCTCTACAACATTTCAATGATGCCAATGACTGCTATGTATGGATCTATGACCCCACTCCTCTCTATAAGAAGCTCATTGGAATTCTTATGAGTAAGTGCCACTCCTTATCTAAAATATCGTATTGTCCCACATCTGTTTATTTTGGGTCATAAAGATAGATATAACAAAGTTGGTTTCAGTCGTTGGAGCAATTGGTTGCTGTTGTTTCCCTCTGTGGCCTCCCATTGTTCGTCAAGGAGTGTACTATCTATCAATGACCGGAATCGGATTCTTCGGAGTTATCATTGGAATTGCTATTGGTCAGCAATTCATTATTTTATACATATTTCTGGCAACAATTTTTTGACGAGGCATTCTCTTAGTGATTTACTTTTTTTTTTAATATCTGTTATTTCAGCTCGTACTATTCTCTTTGGTTTGATTTGGCTTGTCACTGGAGGTGAACACAAATTATGGATTCTTCCCAATCTCACTGAAGATGTTGGATTCTTCGAGAGCTTCAAACCTTGGTTAGTTTTTGCTTCAATTTGTGAATAAATGTAAGTTTCTTGGAATGGCATGGCCTAGGTTATATTCTCTATATTTTTCTCAGGTATTCATACGAAAGAGCGAGTGAACTCGAAAAGAAGAAGAAGGAAAAAGAAGAGAAAAAGAAGGGAAAGAAGGAAAAGAATAGTGATGACGAGGTCAATTTTACTACTATTTAAATAATTTCCAGATTAAAATAAATTCCTTGCTCTAATTAAATTGCCCTTTCACTGAATAATATATGATTGATTGTAGGCAGAGAATGAGAAGAAGGAAGAAAAGAAAGAAGAGAAGGAAAGTGAAGAGTCGAAGGATACATCACAGGTACTTATAATAGAGTAATAATATTCTTATGGATTCATCTTTTTGGTTTATATCCATGAATAGATTGAAATAGTTAAATTGAAGGCCTCTGGAAGTGCATCTGAGAAATCAGAGAACAGTGAAGGAAGTGATGTGGATGATGAAGAGAACGAGGTTAATTTATTCTTTTTTTTTTATCCAAAAAGAGGTCATGTTTAAGAACAAATATAGTTTACTAACATAAGATCTTTAAGATTTGGTTAGGCTAATGGGAAATGGAAACCCATGGCGTAAAAATGTTGCTACCGGTTTCAATTTTCCATAAAGACGGATTGGATCGATTATTATATGATTGGACTTGTAGGCAGAGAATGAGAAGAAGGAAAAGTATGTAGTCAAGAGACTGTGTATATTGATTGATTGCAGAGTGCCCCTCCCTCCGTTCCTCCTTCTCCTTCCACTGAACAACCTCGTAAACGTCGTCCTCGCAAAGACGATGGAGATTTTGTCATGGTCAACAAGTAAATTCATTCTTTCCCTTTGCTGAACATACGGTTTATCTTATTCCATTTGGTGTGGGTGTACAGTAGGAGAGGAATGTCTTGTCTAGATGGTGCATTTTCCGCAGTTATATTATCTCCTTTCTACTATATGATTTGATATTGCATGCATAGTTAAATCCATTCCCTACCAGAGAAATCGTAGAATAGATTATTTCAATATCTATCTGTGATACTAGAATATGATTCTAGAAACTATATTCGATCATACTAGTCTCTTTTCATGTACTATCGGATAAATTTGTTTCATGTTAAATGTCAAAAGTTAGATTGTCTTTGTGGGGTAAGAGTAGTAATCTGTTTATGTTTACCCCATTATTCTTTCCCTATTCACTATTTGCCCGTGTTTCTTTAATGAATTATATTCGAGTGTTTGAATTTATGAGTACTCACAATGAAATAACTACACACTTTTTATGAAGAAATATTGATCATTGGAAGAATGTAATGTACGACTTGAGCTTCTCGAGTCCTTTCGTATCATTTCCAATTTTGACGAGAGGAGAATTGATGGCATTCTTCAGTTGGCTAAGGGTCGAATTGTCCACCTAAAAGTGTTATTTGTGTTGACCTATAATGGTCATTTGATGTAATGGAAGAATATGATACGATAGAGGAAGCAGCCTTGAGAAGAGCGGATTGAGCAACTGCGAAATTGGTTTTGAATGCGTCGTCGTGAGATGATTTAAGTAATTCCATCTGAAATTATTTATTATTTGAAGAGACACGAGATATAACAAACCTTATCGATCACAGTTGAATTGACCACTTTCTTTGCTTCGTTCATTGTATCGTCGAACATTTTGTCGATATACCTGATGATTTACAGATATTTTAAAATATAAATGGATTACTGGGAAGACATCCTTTGGATATAAATCCCTTACATGTTTGCATTGTTCATCTCGAGTAGAATTTCCTTGATCTCAGATCGATTCTACAAAATGAGATTATTATTAAGTCTTTCCCATATATTTTTTAAAACCTGCTTCGGAAGTTTCTTCACGATATTTGTGATTGCTTTTTCCGGTTTAGCTGCATTGTTGAACTTATTGGCTATCTAGAAAAGAAAAAGTAACTCAATACGAGAATAAATACGGAAATAAAAAACCTCTTCAATCTGCTTGGCACTAAGTGAGTAATTCGCTAATTTCTGCTTGAAGAAAGTGGAGTTTAGAGAGTGAAGAGTCCCACAGAGAAAGGAGATAATGAAGAAGGAAAACAAGATGCGAGCCATCATCTCAATCAGTCATCATTAAGAATAAAGATAATAGCGCACAACGTAGATAGATAGAAAGAAGGAGTCTACAATTCAATATTAGCCCACCTTTTTGGATGGGTCGAATGAAAGAATTGGAGGTGTGATCACTAATCCAATACTTCCAATTTGGGAGGATTTTGTCCCCCGATTATCCGTCTAGATATGATGAATTCACCGTAGATCCCTTTACTATCTCATTACGTAGCAGATTAAAGTTCTTTCAATAATTTCTACAAATTGGGAACATCGAAAGTTAGATAATATCCAAAAGATCGCATCTAACATATTTCTAATGATCAATCAGTGCATTTCAATTGCATTTCTTTCTCCGTAAATGCAATGTTATATGTTCGAGAGAGAATAAGTAGTAATCACAAATCTTTATTCCTATTCTATACTTAATTCTTCATTCATCATTCATTCTTTCATTGGAGTGGTCGCCCTTGATTTGGCTGCACTCTTCTGCATCTTTCCCCATGTCTGTTCATACACGAAACTGCAAATTATGATATTAATTATGAGAAAAGAGTGATTTGTTCACTAGAAAGCATCGGAGAAAGTCCACAGTCCAGCTTTGTACGATGCGCAGGCGATATTGTATGCACTCACTACCATTTGCTGCAATTCAACCCTTCCCTCATCCTTCTCCTTCTCTCACAACACACCTTTGTCTCTTCAGGATGCTTCTTGTAGAATGTATGAACGATGCAGCACTTCAAATAGAATGGTCGGATTGCATCAGCCAGATAGTCAGTTACTGTATTGAAGATTGCCACGATCGATCTGAATGGGAACACAGTACTCGTTTCATTCGATATAGATACAGTATCCAATCGAATCACTAACTGGAAGATGAATTTAACGACAGCGATAATGATAAGGAAGGCTGAGATAGTTGCGTCAGTTGCCAGTGCGATTATGGTCTGCTTCATGTCGGGATCAATATCCTCCCTGGATTACGGTATATGACTGGTGTAGTGCAATGAAAGTATGATACTTGGATCGAGGCCAGATGGGAGAGAATCCGGGTGGAGTAGGGGCCACAGCATCAGGAAGATTCGAGAAGGAATTGGCACGGAGAGACTTCCCTCGAGAACCTTACAAGATAAGATGGAAACTAAGACGAATACATCATGAAATGACTTACTCTTAACCTTAGGAGAAGGCATTCCAGATTGAGACATTCTGCGTCGACCGTTGAACGTCAGACCAGTTTTACAAAATGAGAGGAGAGAAGGAAATGAAGGAGAAAGATCGAAAATCAAATGTGATGCAAATTGATTTCGATATATTTTTGTTGTATTGAAATTCAATCATTCCGCTCAGTGGTATATAATATTCCGTATATTAATAATAATTCTGGTATCAGAATATTGAATACTCTAACATCTACATACTTGTATTTATCTAGCATGCTTGCAATGCATGCAATGTCTTGTGCTGACATACCTAAATTTTTATACAAGCATATCTTATATGAGCTCTTGCGAGACTTATTATTTGTGTAAAGAATTGATCATAGCTTATTGATAAATTGACAATATTGTCAGAATCTAATCCAGATTCAGTCAAAATTAGGATGCATCGACGAGTGTACTGTAGGGTACACGACGGTCACAGTTCCATCTCATCCGATTAACCGATTTATCGATTTATTTTTTCCGGGAGTATGTTTTTCTTTATTGTCAGATTGTTGTGTCTATTCGAAAGGTCCTTGTATTCTCAATTGAATGGTTATTTGCATCATGTCCCATACTCATATGGATTATAATTTTTGAATCATTTTTTTAAAAAGTTTCTATTATTTTCCACGGGATTCGTTTAATATTTGATTATAGTCACAATTTCAAACATTTTTGACGTTAATAGTTATTTTATTTGAAGTCCCTCCATAAATGTCCCGCACGGAAGTAACACTAGTGGGAATTCAAACATCTTTCCACGTCACTCGTCATATGTAAATCGCAATTCTATTCATTTTTGCCAACTTCATCGCTTTCATTTTTTGTTCAAATTCGAATTTCAGATAAATGCGAAATCGACTCTAGCTGACAAATCGAAAACATGATGAACTTCGAAGTTAGCTCGACAAAGCGTGAGTTTCTACGTATGTGGTGATTTCAAGTCGCTTCTTTAGGCTTTGAAAGCTTTTTTTGTGTAAAATAAGTATTTCACAGAAATTGGCGTGGGATTGACGGCATTCGGTGTATTCTTTCTCTTCCTCGGCGTTCTTCTGTTCTTGGATCGAGCACTTCTTGCCATCGGAAATGTTAGTTTCCATTTTATAGTCTAAGTTATGATTCGTATGCCATGACTTTAGATTACGTATTGATCTGAAAACGGAATTCTTATCTTTAGACGAGTAATCAAAATGATGATTCCAGTTGCTCTTCATAGTCGGAATAACGTTCATCATCGGAATCCATCGGACGTTCGTTTTCTTCTTCGAATGGAGAAAGCTGAAGGTACTTGTGATGAATGAAAAATTGTGATGAAAACCATGGCTAACACAAATGAGAATAAATTGCCGACATTAACCGACGGGGTGAACCTTTACCTTTTTTTATCTTCAGACTATATACCTATGATTGAACTACACGTAGCTAGACGTAGCTCAACCTTTCACAATACATTATAAATTCAGGGAAGTTCACTCTTCTTCGGAGGCATTCTCATTGTCTTATTTGGATGGCCTCTCATTGGAATTGTGCTCGAGATCTGGGGTTTCATCCTTCTCTTTGGGTTCGTCTCTTAATCCGATTTTCTTTTTTATCATATGTGTATCGTAGTCGAATTTCGACTACGGTGTAATTATGAATCGACTGTCGAAATATGACTGTAGAACATAATGAAAAATTGAAATCTCTCACGAAGAAAAGTAAATGAGAAGTGAAAGCTGAATCATATCTGTAGATTAATATCATCTTTCTTTTCACAAGGTCCGATGACCATATCTAAGGTTTGATTAGTATCTGCACGGTAAAAAATGGTAAGAATTTAAACTGAATTTGTTGCCTTGATTCTCATGTAGCGTGTTTTTGTGAAAAAATATTCAAAATGTGGAGGAACTACTGGTTTATTAAAATTAATTTCGAATTAAATGGGCTATACTGTTAAATTGAGTTAGTATGACTGCTACCTACAATGTTTCCTATTCTTCACTAGATAAATGATATCAGCTCGAATCTATAGTAAAAGCTGTGACATGGCCATAAGGTTGCATGATGAACAAATAATTATCTATAATTGAATATAAAAATATTTTGGTATTTTGCAGTGGATTCTTGCCTGGAATCGTCAATCTCCTTCGAAGTATTCCCGGAATCAGCACGATTACCTATCTTCCTGGAATTAGACAAGTGAGTTACAACTTCCAGAGGGCCCACTATTCTTTTGTCCCACATAGCGTATTATGCAGTAATGTGATCACACGGCAAAGGGTTTAGCTTAGATTAGGGTTGGCTAAACGATTACGGCATTGCAACGTTGCAATGGTAGAGGGAAGGTAGCAACGTTGCAACCAATCAAGGGATTCGTAGCAACGTTGCTACCTCTCTAGGGAAGGGCAGAGGCAGGCGAGAGAGCGTGCGAAAATGAGAGGGTCTTCCCTTCTCTCGTGGCAACGTTGCTACCCTCTCCCTACCCTCGCCTCCCCGTTGCAATGTTGCTACCTAGGGAATCGCTATTGCAACGTTGCAAACACCGAAATGCCAACCCTAGCTTAGATTGAGAATCTGATCTTGATAAGTAGTTGGCGGACCCGAGGGAAGTGGGGGGGGGGGGGGGGTAACAACTCTCACAATCAGTTAGAGAGAATGAAGGAGGAGCAGCTAGCGATGTTTGACGAACTGGAATATTAGCCTATACCTTGTTAAAAATGTTATTCCTTGCTGGACTAAATTTGCAGTCAACTATAAAATATACCGTGCTTTTCCTTTATCCACAAAGTTCCCATCGTGTTGTTTGATCTTTTCTCAATTTGATCTATGGGTACTGTCACTTTCAAAAAAAATATAGTATAAATGTAATTGCAGTGTCTGGATCAATTGGCACCTGAACACAAATATCCTGTCTGAGATGGAATATATCGATCGACAATCTGGTTCTTCTATCGATAATTATACTGCACGGTGCCTCTCACGACTACAGGTGTCTTATTTCCTCATTATTCTAATTTTCCCATTTAATATATCCCTATTTAAATACTTCTATAGGGATCTCGGAAGTGGATATAGAAAATGTTTCGATAGTGGCATGAACTATGTGAGCATAGACCATAACGCATCCTAATCTATCCATTTATTGTTCATATTATTCACCTTTCCGAATTCGCCTCTTAGGATTACTTGAGTGAGTACTGTACATTCATATAGAATAATGAAAGCCACGTTACATAGAGACTATCTTCATATGATCCAGTTGTAATTTATTTGCGATATTTTCGTGCCTTCATATCATTATGTTCGTGATTAATTACTGTCCTTTGTGACTTATAAATTTATGAATTAGAGTTACAAAATATGAGAATACATGGGATAACTCTAAGGGGGGAGCATAGATGATTGAGAAATGAGTAATGAATAGATTCTAATGAGCGCGTGAGAAATAGTTCTTGTCCTTTCCATTTAGCCAGTAAGTAGTCACTGTTCCTTCGTTTCCCTTCAACTTCAATTTCAATGATTGTACTCCATACCATTTCACCTTTATTTCCACTTCTCCTCTCTTCTCAATAATGAATTCTGGATATTCATTTGATAAGAGATTCTTAGCTGCTTCACTTATTTGAGTACGATCGGGATCTCCCGTGCTCTCCATTCGAGATGCCACGTTCACCTGTGTGGTTTGTTTGGCATATTAGTATATTGAATCAGTGATTACGGTATCTCCGAATAGACAATATCTGGGTGCATTCACTCCAACCACTCCAGCTGCGACTGTTCCCGAGTGGAATCCAAGTCTGCATCGAATTCTCTGATCTTTTCGATGAGGAATCTCGAAATTTTTGAGGAAGAATCCGCATTCGATTGAGATATCGGCAATGTGCGCCACGTGTCTACAAATTTTTGAATGTTTTATTTTATTCTAGCCCATTAAAGTGTACCTTTTTCCATTCTCCTCAGGAATTCCCGATACGACCATATATGCATCTCCGATTGTTTCCACCTGTTAATCGGTCAATAATCTAGTCTCTCATATTATGAATTACCTTATATGCTTCGTGTCTATTGATGATCTCATCTGAAACAATGAAAAATTATATAAATTACGTTCTTATAAAGAGGCAAATATAATTCTAACCAAAGCCCGAGTAGACACTGTTGAGCATAGTGACAACTGAATGAATTGAATCGATTGATCGAGAGAGACTACAGTATACCTTCGAGAGGAGTGGAACTAGAACAAAGTTTAGTGAATCCGACGACGTCAGAGAAGAGAATCGTTGCGGACATAAACTGTTTAGGAGGGACTGGTCGACCATTCTTCAACTCATTCGCTACGTATCTCAATTGAACAATTACGATAGTTGAAAGGAATGAAAAGAGATGGAGTACTTAGGAAGAAGTTGAGAAAGAAGACGATCAGCACGAATATTCGCATCTTCAAGCATTCCAGTACGCTCTTTTACGATCTTCTCCAGATTATTTGCATACTGTAATTATAGATTATTGAATAATGAAAAGTGAATGTAGTGTAGACCTCTTCCATCATTCGCATCATTGAATCAACAAGAGATCCTTTCCTGAAAGAATATTAGCGTGTAGGTAACTTCTTCGGTTTTTGGCCCAGTCAACAACCGCTCCGAATGTGGAGGGGGTGGGGAATGAGAATGGTAGGGATGGAATACTCTGCGTGAAAAGGTTGGGCCAAAAACCGAAGAAGTGCCGGGGACTGCTCCAATACATTCGATACATTTGTTCATTCCCATCTGGGTTATTTTGAAAAGCTTACGTTTTGAGATAACTTTCTGTCGAAAGACGCACTCTACGAATAGTCGGTCTGACTTCGGGAGTATCATGCCAACAATCCTGAAATGGAAGATGGTGGAAATGAATAGGATAGTCGATGGGTGACGATTCAAACTATTTTAAACCTGAAGAAGAGCGATTAAATCGGGATGAGTCACTCGATCTTTTTGAACTGCAGGACGAGCTATTTTCTCCCCTGCTATCGCCTTTGTTGCCAATTCTGAATTAGAATACTGATTTAGAATAGTTATGATTATATCAATGGGAATGAATGGTAGATTGAAGATATATTGTCGATCGTCGTTCCATTTTCTTCTTCACTGACCATCCATATCCAATTTCTCATTGAATGGCATCTTTCGGAATAGAATCTCATAGATAACAATTCCGAAGGCGTAGATATCTCCTGCTCTGAAGACGATCGCACGATGATCTTTGATCTCTTCTCTTCTAAACATGTCGAACCTCCTCCTATCTTGACTTTGTTCCACCCATTTCTGATCCATTCGTCGATTCGCATTATTGTTATTATTACTATGCATCTCCGGCGCCACGTACAATATTCCTTGAAAGAAAATATTTGAAAAGTGAAGGTACTCTATCTATAGACATACCCTGTTTCTGATCACTTCCACTCTTTTCATCTTCGTCCTTCAATGTCTCATTATTGATTGATCCACTCTTCTGCCATCTTTGCAGAGGATCAGCGATTCCTCAATGTACAATACTTCGGGGAATCAATCGATTACATCTTCGATACCGTAGTCCGTCAGCTTAACAAGCCAATTTCGATCGATGAGAGCTGACCAAGTGGTGAGAGAACCGTGATATCCAATTGGAGAGGAATGGAGATACTCTAGTCCCTGAAATTTCATCGATGAATAGGGAGGGAAGGGTTTTCTTATTACCAGAGTGTAGGGTTGCACGTTCGGTTTCGGCAAAACCGAGCTCGCTGAGTCTCTTCCCTTCTCTCTCGAGCACGTGCTCTTGAGAGAGGGCGCACCCTCTTCCCTTCCTCGGATAATCCGACGAGAGGGGAAGACGGGTCGGAGAATCCGATTTTTTCGGTTTATCCGACCCCCTCTTCCCTTCCTCTCCTCTCTCGATCGCACCTGCAATCGAGAGAGGAGAGGAAGGGAAGAGGGGTCGAATATCCCGAAACCGAAACCGAACGAGCAACCCTACCAGAGTGATATCTCGAACGAATGCTCCATGGAATTTAGCATCCAGAGCGAATTGATCGTTGTAGATAAGATCCTGTATTCCATGATTTTTCCCTATTCCGTTTCTTAATTATTCTTCGTATACCTGGAGTGTTCCTCTCGAACAGAATTTCCATAATAGAAGCATTTCTGATCTTTCATTGAAAGCCATTCCAAGAAAAGGATTGAGATTATCGTGAACTGCTTGTTTCATCTTCAATTCATTAATTCCATTTCATCAAATAAATGGTCGATATTCAGAGTGGTGAAATGGATAATCTGGCTTGGATGTGAGACTAGAGAAGAAGAGGGGATAATATCTACCGTAGCCACTCAAATCGGCACATGGCTTCTCATATCTTATCTTCACTGACGCACTATGGAATTTATTTGTCCCTAATGAAGAAATGTGAACCTTGGTGAGTAATTGAAGATCGACACGAGAGAATTTGATTGGTCTTCTCTGTTCATATTGATGGAATGTCGCATGAGTATTTGTACCGATGATGGCATGATTCTGTGATAATGAATGGATTCCCATCATGAACCATTTTTACCTTGATCATGGAATTTCCCATATTGGACAACTTGGTTCTCTGTGATCCGAGAGACAACTGAAAGAATTCATTATCTTTCTTATCAAATTGTGATCAAACCATTGATTTGACTTGTTCTTCATCCACAATCTGCATATCATCTCTGAATACTCTCCATGGCATCTTGTTTAGGGCTCGATCCGCACTGAAAGGGAATACCTTCCTAGACCTTTTCTCTCCTCTCATACAGATGTATTCTAATGAAGAATGCAGATGCAATTGCGATAAGACCGAGAAGAATGGCAGAAGCTGTTACGATGATCACTGTGTAGTCACATTTCTCCCCTCTGAATCATTCATTCTTATCCATTGATTCTTCATCATTACATTAACCTGAATCCACACGCTGGTTCCTGTAATGGCATTTTTCCATCGGCAGAATTCCAGAATCCGGAAGTGACGTCAGTCACAGTCTGAAGAAACCATTAATCAAAAGAAGAATCCATTAGAAATATGAAGGAATAGCTCACGATTTTGTAGCATCCATCGCCCGTTTTCGATCCATCGCAATTATCAATAATGGAGGGAGTCATATTGGCAATGGGCATGATCCGATTCCGTTCTTTAGAGACGTAATATGCTGCAATTAAAGAGTTTTCCTAATTGAGATTGTGGATAATGTAACCAGAGTAGAAGGCGAGTCTCTCTGCTTGATCATCCAATAGCACAGTTCCACTTCCAATTCCAGCATTTGAAACCATTCCTGATAGAGATAAACATCATTATTAAATCTTTACTTCGTTAAACCTGGGAATGTCATTTTTCTCATAGTGTTCCACATCATTCTTCCATCTGTGATCTTCTTGAAATCTCCTGTTGAATTGAGAACTTTTCGACCTGAAGAAGAAACATGATAATGAATCTCTTTGATTATATCAGACCAGCAATTCCGAATATCTTCATGGAATCCCATAGATTGATATAACCGTAGATGTTAGTCTGAAAAATATACATTATCTAATTGAATAGAATGAAGAGATACCAAGTCGATATCCTTCTCTGTAATTCCTGCAGTCTTCAGTCTCTCAAGGAAGGGAGTAATCAATCTATCGTCGAATCCATTCACATCGTCAATCTCAAAATCTACAGTTGATCAATATATCTATCGTATTCTCACCAGGATACAATTTCCATATAGATTCATTGTTCTATCGAGTAGTTCAGATGAAGATCCGACAAAAGGAGAAGCACCATTCTCTCCCTCCTGAATACAATTGAATGGATTATCACAATGAGAATGAATACTTGAATCCATGGGAAGATGAATACGAAGTCAGTTGTCGATAGTCCGGCCTTCTCAGTTGCCTCTCGGAATAGAGATGTCATATCACGGAGAGATGAGAACATTACGATTATGACTACAATTATAATTGTTTCGAACTCTTCAATCAGATTGGTCTTACTTCTTGAGGTACTTCTTATCTCCTCCATTTGTCCACTATTCACCATATCATTCACATTCATTGACTCTTCGAATAAAATCTGCAATAAGAAGAAGTTAGCATAGTCGCAATAGAATGAAGCCTCCACCTTCTTAGCCACATTGATTCCATTTGCTCTGAATGCATTCTCGAATGCAATGATTCTCTCGTATGCAGATGCTCCAGTGTTTGAGATGAAGGCAACCTATTACTCCATTCCAATATCATTCATCAGATGAGATTTCTTACTCGATTCCAATTGTAATGTTTGATGAATGCAGCAGTAACGGAGGCAATACTGTTTACGGATCTGATAGAGGAGAGAGACGGTTGAGAAGGAGAATTACGACATTCGAAAGCACTAGGAATACCCTGGAATACCACTACTGTCACTGATAGATGGTAATCTGAAGGAGGAATAAGTTAAATCTGACCTGATTGATACTCGAACGAGAGTCTTGTAGATACTCTTGTCACTCAATGCATTCGCTGTCTGCATATAAGCGATAATGGGAACATTCCAGAATGTCGCCATTGTTGCCACGGGGATAATCTCTGAGAGAAGAGAAAGAGATGGAGAGAATGGATAGAATGGGTATATCACCAGAATTGCAGTATGGACCAAGGAATGCTTTTACTCCATCAACATGGTACATATCAGCAGCGGCAGCCACACCTTCGAACGATTCACCACATCCATTCTTGTTTATGATTCTGATATTTATCTATTTATTATATTACTTCTAACTTGAAATGTTGTCAGGTAACTGACTCGACATCGAAATCAGCTCCAAGAACTCCTTCGTTGATCAATTCAGTTCGTGAGAGACCAAGAACCTGCATAGTTAGTGATCTTTGATCTCTCTTCTCTCTCTTCATTTCACCTTCTCATAACTCGGAAGTGCTGCAATTGCTCCGATATGCCCGATTTTTATCTGCAAAGGGTTCAAATCGATTGAAGATTGCCATATTTCTGAAGAGTTTCTATATTCATTCCGATTCTCCCTAACGGTCAATCTAATCTCTAATGGGAGAGAATAGAGGTAATCAAAGTTGCCTTTCTCCCATTCGCTTCTGCCTCATCTTCTGCTTGCCGTTTCTATTAGAATTCATTACTCATTCAAATACCCCTTATTCCTTTTGAACTTGGATTTAAAGAGAAGGGAAACATACGACATTCTTCCATCCTTGACTGCCAGATACAGTGGAGATCGTTTTGGTTGATCCATCGACTCCTTGAGAGACGAAAGAAGGAAGATGAATTAGCAAGATGAGGAAGAGTGAAACACCCATCCTGCATTCGGATGATCAACTAGACACAATGTCACTCATTCAAAGAATGGATATAACGAATATGAGAGAAAGATAAAGGAGGGAAGTTTAGTAGTATTGCTGTGAAAGGAATGGTTGGAAGTGAGGAGGAGGATAAGATTGAGAATTTGGCGAAATCTTCAATATCTTAGAGGCACTCAAACTGATTAGGATACGACGAGTAATAGGGATTCAATCAAATCTTCTCGATGGATAGTGGATGATCCGTTAGATTCATTCAGTTGGAGGCATCTTCATCCCTCCCACAGGACTGGTTTAGAAGCCCCACTCTATCATCAATCCACTACACTCCCAATATTCATTACATTATTATAATTTATCAATCAAAAACGAGTAACAACAAGAGGATCAAAATGGAATGTGTTAACTAAGGCTACTCTATTGCATTTCGTTTTTTTTACAAAATAACAATTAGTGATAAAAAGGTGTGATTAAAATTGAAACACTCGCAACAATCGGGGTGAAAGTACTGTAGTAATTTCGTACTGTAGTAGAAAGAACTGTAGACAATACACCGTTATCGATCGATAAACGTCGATCGTAATTGAGGGCGGGCTTGGAAGGGAATAACATCGGATTACCTACAGTAAAGCTAGTAGTTTGGCAAATATTTGGCAGGAATGTGGGTCATGTAAAGTGAGCAACATGGAATATGAAAAAGTAATGTAAAGTTGAAAATTGGTTATAATTCTGGAAAAGGGGGTACTAGTTATTTTTCATTGTCAGCATCCGCAAGCATCTTAGAGAATATTGATTCCTTATCTGCCATCAAATTGGCAGGAGAATCCATCTCTGCGATCTCTCCCTTGTCAAGTACCATGATCCTGCAACGAATGACATGACTATGGTACAGACTGCATCCATCATCAATTCTACCCTACTCTCCTCACCTGTCATAATCGAGAATAGTATTCAATCGATGGGCAATTGTGAACACTGTGCAGTCTCTGAAATCAATCGATATCCTCTCCATCCTATTCTATTACAAACCTGAAGTGATTTCTGATTGTTCCTTGAATGAGTGAATCAGTTTGTAGATCAACAGCCGCCGTTGCCTACAATCAATTGGATGAAGAGACTTCTCAATTGATTGAATACCTCATCGAGAACAAGAATCTTCGCATTTCTCAGAGTGGCTCGAGCTAGACAAACCAATTGACGTTGACCCACACTGAAGAGAGTTAGAGATATGGATAGCCCCCCCCCCCTCCTTTCCTTACCTGATATTCTCTCCTCCTTCTGATATCAAATGATCCAATCCCGCAGTCAGAGTGCTCGTGAATGACTGCAATATAATATTTATATCCAAAATGTCATTCATTGGAATGATTAAATTCTCAGAGTTATTCAAACGTTCTACCTCTAAATGAGCTAATTTGAGTGCAGTCCATAGATCAGAGTCCGAGTACTCTCCAAATGGATCAAGATTAAAACGAAGTGATCCAGAGAAGAGAACCGGGTCCTGAGAAGAAATATAATATCATGATCAATCCATATGATTACAGTATACCTGTGGAATGATAGTGAGTTTCTTTCTCAGATCGTGCAATCCCATATCTACAGTATTCAATCCATCAATATTGATTGATCCTCCAGCTGGTTCGATCATTCGAAAGAGTGCAAGGGCAAATGATGATTTTCCTACAAGAAATACAACTTATATTGGACGTAAATTCGATTTAACCAGCTCCGGTCCTTCCGACAATTCCAATCTTTTCTCCCTTCTTCACATCTGCATTGATATCCTTGAGAACGAGATCGAGTCCTGGTCTGAATACGAGATAATTAATAACTACATATATTGTATTGGAAAAGAGTGGGAATACCTGTATCGAGTGGAGTAATTCACTAGTTTCACTCCTCCTTCAGTTGGCCATTCAACGGGAGGTCTCTTGTTCTCAATCACCCATTCAGCCTATAACTATCCAATGGAGAGAAGGTAATGATTGATTATCATACCTCATTGGGAGTCTCTGAGTATTCCTTCACTCTTTCTACACTCACGATATTCGCTTCCACATCAGAGATTTGACGAACGGCGAAATTGAGAACCTCAGTGATCTGAAAAGAAGGAACAATACTTTTGACAATTTATGATAGCATTTTATTTTTTTATAATTAATAAATAACATACATTAAGTGCGTATGAGACAGAAACTCCGACGAGACCAGCCGATACTCCCCAATTCCATTCCTTTGAAAATGTGGCGAAAAGAGCAGCAAAAAAGATCTACAATATATACTTAAGACGGATATGTTGAGAAGAAGAGTCCATCGTGTTAATTACCAATGAAGTAGAGGTTCAATGATTAACGAGTAAATACGAACCACACAATTTCCGATGAATTCAAGTCTGACTGCTAGCCATCGATTAGAGACAGTATTCAAATATCTGAAGAAGAGAGCGGGATGAGGAAAGGGAAGAATATCGAGGATAATAACCTGCATCTGATGAATGTGTCCACTTTCTCTTCTGATGACAGACAGAATTCGCCCACCTCAAATGGAATTATCTATCATTAATTCCTCCTAATGGATATATTACCCTTCTGTATGCTCTAATACTCGCTGCTCCTTGAATACTCTCTCCGAAATGGGAATAAACGGGAGATCTATTCACTGATTCCAGTCTCTTCAATTGACGAGCTGTCGGCACGTAGAATCTCTACAATGAAACATTTGAATGGCGAATAAAAAAGGTCGAGCAGTGAAATAGAATTTGAAATTGAAATAGAACTAACCAGGAAAAGAATGTAAATGATTGTGAGTGGAATGATGACAACGATGAAGAGAGGAGTGGAGATTACGATTACAAGAAGAGTTGTCATGATCTGAGATGATTGGATAGGTTAATACATCTCCCTCTTCTTCTTCTTCCCCATCAATAGGAATTCATACTCACCGAATAAATACACATTACGAAGTACTTTGTATTCATTGGTAATTGTGAATCGATAGTATCGATATCCTTAGAGCATCTATTCAGAATTCGACCAAGAGGAGTTGTATCGAAGAATGCAACTGGAGATCTGTAAAGGAAATTATATTATGAAGAAACGATATCAAAATAATGTTGAGCTAACCTCATTAGATTGTGAATAAGAGGAGCATGAAGTCTTCTCGATGCATTGAGACCCGCGTAGAGAAGAAATACAAGAGAGAAGAGAAATCCAATAGCTGAACAAAGTGGAAAATTCATTATTGATCAATCTTTCATCTTCAACTTCACAACTCACATTCGATAGTTCCCAATCCAATGTATATGAGCAATCTTGTCACTTGATTCATTTTTTCTCCATCGTATGATGGATCGTTTTCGTTCGACCTGTATGTAATAAGATTAACTAACGATCTAACTATCCTCCGTATATTATCACAACCCTACCGTCCCCTCCCCTACTCACCATGCGGACAATCAGAAGCTCCTTAACATCTCTACCGTCCCCTCCCCTACTCACCATGCGGACAACCAGAAGCTCCTTAACATCTCTACCGTCCCCTCTCCTACTCACCATGCGGACAACCAGAAGCTCCTTAACATCTGGAATCCCTGATAGACAGCGAATGTAATGAGGAATGTAATGAACAAGGGAAGAGAAGCTGCACGAATGTAATCGAGATATACTGTTGATTTGACCTGAGGAGGGACGAGATTAGAGATAAAGGGACGAGAGAGGAGAAACTTACTCTTCCTTGCTCCATTCCTTCTTTCTGAATCAGTTTCTTCTCTTCTTCTTCACTTTCTTTCTCGGGAGTCTTCGCCAATGTATCTCTGAAAACAATTTTTTACGAAAATATAATGCAAAAAGAAAGAAAGCACACGACACCCGATAGAGAAATCAAGTTGAGGGAGAAAAATTAGAAAGTGGGAAAGAAATTAATAGGAAAAATGGAGAGATAGGGATGGATAGACGTTTTACTACGATAGATAAACAAACCGATTTCTGAATTTTTGTGATCGAGTGTACTCATAGTCATCACTGAAATACTGATTAGTGAAACAAAGATTACCGATTGCATATGTTATAACAGTTTAACTCACTCTTGCTCTGTCGATTCATCCATTTCCTTTGCTGAGAATTCTGAAATGGTTCATTGTATAGTAACGTTTATGCTTTTCTCGATAAATTCGTAATTCGTACCTTCAATATCATCAACACTTTCATCATCATCCTCTTCGCTTGACGATTTCGAATACTCTTCCATCAGCCTCAATTGACGAGTTCCTTGTGTATTTATAAAGGAAAATAACAAACTTTGAGAACACTCCGTCTTGCTTCAGAAGGCCATCGAACGTCCCCCTTTCGATTATCGATCCATCTCAAATATTTTTTTGCTTATTTCCCAATAATTTCGGGTAGAAAAAAGTTTGTTACCGCTCATGACGACAATTTGTTCAGCATCCTTTGTGTATGTGAGTCCATGAGTTACGAGAATACGAGTCTTCGTTGAGAGAAGACCAGATGGACCAATCACCTATATAAAGAGAGGAATTGAGATGAGAGAGAAGATGAAGGGGGGGGGGGGAGGGATACTTACATGGGTGAATATATGTCTTCCAACGTGAGCATCCACTGCAGAGAGAGGATCATCAAGGAGATAAACATCATCCTGAATAGATAATAGTGAGAGGAAGATTAGAGGAGGGAGGGAGGGGGGAGTACCTGCTGATAGACTGCTCGAGCAAGAGAGATTCGAGCCTTCTGACCACCAGAAAGATTGATTCCCTGATAAAACATAGATAATCGAAAAATTACAATAAAAATAATTGTTCAGTCCTACCTTTTCTCCAATCTCAGTATGATCTCCATGGGGGAGAATGGCAAAATCAGGAGCGAGAGCACATGCAAAAATGACCTGAATATCACAGATGATTAGTTGAGAGTTGAGACAGAAATATTCTTACCTTATCGTAATATCTTCGATCGAATGGTTTTCCGAATGTGATATTATCTCGAACGGAGAGATTTTGGATCCATGCCTGTTGAGGAACATACGCTACTCTTCCATTCATCTTTATCTCCCCTCGCAGTTTAGTCAATTCTCCTGTAATTGTTTCATCATAATATTCGTTTTGGTTGCCTTTGATAAGAAAGAGATGGTTACCATACTTTTAAAAAAAAAAATTTTTATTATTTACCCAGCATAGACGAGAGTAGACTGCTCTTTCCACATCCAACCGTTCCGACTACTGAGATGAACGATCCACGCTTCACTCTCAACATAACAACCATTCCTCTCTTATTATTGATTTCAACTTATTCATACACGTAAAGAATATAACTAACACGATATTGATATTGGAGAGAGTTGATTTGATTGTATCAAGTTCATCCCATGCTGCATCCACTCCCATGAATTCCACAGAATCTTCACTAGCTATAAAAACAATAATTACAAACGTGTTTCGCAAAGTTTGAGACGCAAGAAAGGGAGAGAATATCTTACAATCTGCATTTGCGTTCTTGGTGACATTGTCATCGCTTAATTCTTCGGAACAAAAGTAAGACTTGAGACGTCGATTTGAGACTATCGCCTGTTAATATGCGTCATCTATCGTACTCCTTCTAATAATCGAACCTGCACTAGCATATTGATTAGCATTGCAACCATCGTCATTGGAGAACGAAGTTGATTGAAGAGAGTGAGAGACACAAATGCAACCTAAAAGAAACGAAATATAATAATAAATAGAAAAGAAATATGTACTTGAGGAGTGAGGATATTGTCATCACTAGAAAGAATAAATGTTCCGAATGATGCCGCTGCTACCTACAATACCAATAATATTGAATAACCATAATAGACAATGTACTATACCATGAAGGGAGAAGCCGTGTTGAATGTATCAATTAAGTTCTTCACGAATTGTGACTTCTTTATGAGATCCAATTCTCTGAACATAGAGAAGGATGACAGCAATAAAAAGGAGGAAATGAACCTGTTTCGAATAGAGTTAATATGTTCTTCCATCGGTACTTCCCATGCATACAACTTGATCACCTAAATTCATTCTCTATTTACAGAGTGTATATGATTGAAAGAGTACCTTGATTCCATTGAGAACTTCATTGACCATTTTCGTCCTTTCATCTTTCAATTTCATTTGACGCATCTACATTTAGTTGATTGTGAGACAAAGAAGAGGATTGCTGAATACCTGCCACTTCTTGATGATAATCGATCCGACAACATTGATTGGAACGAAGAGAATCATGATAACAACTCCCGGAGAGGCAGAATATCCAAGGGTGAGGAACAGGTACACAAGGGCAAAACAGATCTGTAATCAACGGCATTTTCCCCCCAATTCATTTCTTAGCAACATTTATGATAAAATTTAAAATAAAGATAAGAAACTCAAAATACCTGATAAGGGCAGGACCAGAATTGTTGAATCTGAGGAGTGATCATCTGAAAGAAGATGCATATTTATCGCATTGTCTAATCTAAGTAAATACCTGGAAGAAATCGACATCGATAGCCATTAGATTGATTATCTCTCCCACTGTTTTCTCTCTACGTGCAGATGCTGATAAACGAAGAGTCTGAATAAAAGTACATTATTTTTCTCTTCCACGTGCTTGAATATCGAGCAATATCAAAGGAGGCGAAATAAAAGAGTTTTGGTGAATAGGAGGAAACTAATATAGTGACCTTTCTGTACACAGCTGCAGTGAGAGCTGTCTGAATCTTGATTCCCATTCTGAACATTATGTAGAAATAGGCATTCATTATGATTGATCGAATCTCAATGTCAATATTGAGAGGGAGGAGAGAGACGTGGATGGAGTGAGGAGAGTACCTCAGAGACAGAGAACATGAGAATAGCATATGATATTCCCTGCCAGAAGGGAGATTCAGGAGCAGATACGAATCCAATCAATTGACTGCAATCACACACAATAACCCATGATATAATTCAGAGCGAAAATGCAATTGTAAGATGGAAATAAATCTTACTTGAGGAGGAATGGATTAGCGAATTGAAGAGTATCCGACATGAACTGAATACAAAATATTTCCGTAACAGTCCGCAACTACCGATTACCTTGAGCAATGTAGCAGTGAGAAACTCGTATTTAAACATTCGGAATAAAGCGAGAACGAGTGAAGGTTCAACAGGAATCTCCCTATAAAGAATCAAGTGAAGATATGATAATATATAGCATATCTATCGTGTTCTTCTATCAGCATCTAACGAATCGCTTATCATTATATCTATTACACTCAACAGCTGGCTATTAGCACAGAGGTAGGACAAATTAAATATTAACATAAACTTACTCTTCATAAGTTGGAATGGATACGGCACCGTATCTGCTCAACCGATACTTTTTCGATTAAATTACCAAAAAATATAAAAATAAAACTCACGCGGACTTTCCTTCTTTCTTGGACATTTCAGCTTTTTTCTCGAAATAGGCTGCAATTCATATTTTTAGAAATACACAAAGTTCCCATAGATATTTACCCTTCATTGCAGGTTCCCAGTACTTCTCAAAGAGAGTTCCGAGATGCTCAGAGGAAGATCCATAATTGAGTTCAAAGAGATCGTGCATCTACATGTATCCATGATGATACAAATGGAATTAATAGAGTACCTCAAGATCTTTCTTAGCTCCTTTGAAGGGAAGAGAAGTGAACCACCAGATAGTGAGACGATTGATGAATGAAGAGTCCAATTCGTCTGATTTCTCCTAAATTTATAGACGCTACACAGTGGTGCCATAGTTTAAAATTTTGAGAATTAAAATATAATTATTGTGAATGTGGCAATATCCTTACAGCTTTCTCATTGGTGCTTCTTCCATCGGCCCAACAGTAAAAAATCAATTGAAGAAGAAGAACTGGCCAGAATCCCATAAAGAGAATGAAGAGAACAGATGGATCCTTCAATTTACAAACCATATATCTCATAATCTATCTCGTTCTACCTGATTCTGGATACGGTAGTAAAATTCAGGAGTGATGCAAATAAAGAGAAGGAATAGTGATAGATGTTGAATTCCCGATGAAACTTGTCCACACCGACGACGATTCCAATCAATGAACACATTTACGACCTAAATTAAAATCAGTTATACTTCATTGAATATATATTCGACGCTCCTACACACCCCCCCCCTCCCCCGGACAATTGAGAAGAAAATAAGTAAAAGAGTTTCAGAAATGTCCTAAAAAAAAGATATCTATTTTCGCAGGAAGTAATATGAAATGTCCAGTGATGTGAAGAAGTGTCGTTTGATCTTTTGCCCAATATTCTGCGATTCCACGAAACACGGTGAAATGGGATGAGGGACAGGTGAGATGACGATCCTCTCTCTCTCTCTATTTCTCTCTACTCAACCAGATAACTGTTATCAAGAGAAAAAAAGAGTGGAAATTGATACCATACCATGAAAGAACACCATACGAGAGGATACACAATATCGACTGTATGCATTCCATCGAGAATGAAGCAGTTGAATACGAAGACGGTCAATGAATTAGCAGCCAGATACAGAGAGATCACCTGATAATGAGAGATATCTCTCTTCTATCATTCATTTATTATTCATTCTTTCTAATACTCTATAGGATTGTTTTGCGGTCCACGTAAAATCGAAATTTCCTCGAGTATGAAATCAGTGCTACTTTCCGATGAGATTATGTAAAATAGAGCGAGTTCAATCACAACTCTTTTCACGATATATAGAAGTATCGACACACATATTGAGCACCGAAACATCAAAGATTACTGACAATTCTGAGAACGAGGAGCTTCGACCATGGAAGAGGTCCAAATCGATATCTAATTCGGTTCGATTGGATCATCAGAATAGGAAAGAGAACGAGTAGGAAGCCAAAGGGAACGTAGGTGAGTACAGTATGTTGGAAGCATGTTGTGAAGTTAGGAAGAGTATCAGATGTGTTAAAATTAACCTGCAAGCAATTAATTTGTAGAGTAGTGCAAAATTATTCATACCCATAAAGGATCCTTACAGAAATCTGTATTCTCCCCCATCAAGGCACAGAATAGCCTAAAAAATATCTGATTAAAATATGCGCAGATGAACAAAGAGAAGAATGTAAATTCAGCCATAAAGATATGCGCTTATCAGTGATAGGGGAAAGAGCAATTGGGGAAAAAACAGAAGCCAAATGACCACACGGCGGGTTAAATAGAGGACGATGACAATGATAAGAGAACTGTATTCAGATTGATGAAGGCATGCGAAGTGGAGATGCGAGTGTGAAACAGATCGGATTATTGATACTGCGCTAGAATTATCAGCACGCTTTGTCTGATAGAGCGAGTCTATTCTCTAGTTTGTGTCTGGCGAGGGGAGAAATACGAGAGAATAATGCTCGAAATATCAGAGGTGATTTAAACAAGGCATAAGCTGCGGTTATTGAAAGCGATAAAATACAACTAACAAAAGAGCGAAAGGCGAGCAGAAATCAATAAAATCCCTTTTAAAAAGTAGATCATTTTCCTACAGTATCACAAAATGTAAATTTTAAAATTTTAAATTCCGTTCGGGTACCACCCATTTTTTTCCAAACTGCGATTAATATTGGCTCCAACGAGCCCGCGCGCCTCCTGGTGTTTGACTTCTATTTCGTGTTAATCTTGCATATTTTCAGAAACAAAATGGTTAGAGACGTGAACCGTGCGCTCGATGACATTATCAGAGAGAAGAAGAACCATCGAGGAAGTGGAGGAGGCACAACGAAACGCGGTTCTCTCCATTCGGTCAGAACTGGTCTTATCAAGAAAAAGAGCACCAGCGTCACGGGAAAGTGGGATCACAGCGGATTCGATGAAATGTACGGCGAAAAGAAGACTACTCTGGTCTCTCGATCTTCTGGACCATGCAAAGTTGATATCTCTAATCTCAATGAAAACATCACGACCGAGGATTTAGAGGTATAATAAACTAGAAGTAACGGAGTAATTATTGTGCCGTCATTACAGGAGCTTTTCTCTCAATACGCTTTCACGAAGGTGCACGTTCACTTCGATGAGTCTGGCTCGTCTATCGGAACTGGAGCTATCACCCTTAAATCGAGAAATGACGCTGAGCGATTAATCGATGATTTCCGTGGATGCAAAGTCGATGGTGAGTTGGATATCATGAAGTGTCCCCCTAAGCGGCTATTTTTTTCACAGGAAAGGCTATCTTACTCTCTATCGTTGATTTGAAGAGACCCGCACTTAAAGTAGAGCGCCCGACGTCTGTCACCAAGGCTAGAGTGTTCTCTCAGATTCAGCGGTAGCTTTCTTCTTCTATCCATCTTTTACATCTTCGACATTCAGACCTTCGAGACCCGAGCAGAGCAGAGGATGGATGCATGATGATAGATTCGGTAATACTAAGGATGCTGACACTAGACAGGCGCGAGGAGATGCCAAAGGCGGAAAAAGTCAGCGTTTTATTCATACTTATTAATTTTGAATGTTCGAAATTGGTTGTTTTCAGAATCTGGTTACTCAGAGGCAGAGCTTGATGCCGAGCTCGATGCGTACATGAAGAAGTAATAATTAATATCCATCAATTGGTATGCATCTAAATATTTTATTCGCTTCGTGTTGTATTGATTCGCAGATGTGCAACATAAATTTTCATGTTTCTAACTCGACTTCTGTTAGTTTACTGAGCAACACGACACAATTATAGCGTGTTTCGAAACTAGCCGTGATAATGTGACTGTGAATTTCTCAGAATTTAGCTTACCTACGCTCACGAGCAAAATCATAGAGCGCTTCTCTAATGCAAAAGTAAACAAAAGGTGCGACAAAGAAAGCGTAGATAGATGAAATTTTATTTTATCGCACTATTGTGGTTAAAAAAATAGAAATCATACGTTTCAGAAAAAAAAATCAAATAGTGGGGATGGCATTGACACGAATCGCAATCAACTGGTAGTTGTTGTGAGGTATGGTTCTTATCTAAGAGTGCAAAAATCCTTTCTATGCGAAGAAAGAGAGAAAAAGAGCGAAGGGGAAGCCATCTGGATAGACGGGAGGGAGAGATGAGAGAAGAATGAGAGGGAGATGGAGGGAAAGGATGACTGGAGCACACCAGAAACTATAAACTAGAGAGGAGAAGCCGGCAGAAGGTTAACTAACTACAATTTTTGTCAGGTATTATCCGGGAAATCAATGTTTAAAAAATGTAGATTGAAATGAATTATGCGTGAGAATTTCCCAATAGTATGTTTTCGGTAGCATAATTACATTCATTAGATTCAACCCAGGAAATAATTTTCCAAACGTTTTTTTTCTCCTGTTTATACGATAGTCAAAAGATCGTATTCATCTCAATTGAGGGGCGGTGAATCGGCATTAGTAATCTTCAAATCTTTGCCTTGGAACGGCGAGTGTGGTTACTGCAAGCACATATATTATTGTAGATGGGAAGGCGCTATCTCACGTAGTCGGTCCGCTGTTGTTATGGATGCTAGTGGAGACTGAGGCCTTCTTCTGTTCAACAGCTTTAAACATGTCGACTGGCTTGGTGTGTTCGGCACTAGACAAAGAGGGATTCTAAAAGATACTTAATCTTTCTCTCTTCGTTATTCTCTCCTACCGAAACGAGGCTTGTAGTGGTACTTGTCAGATCTTCCATCGAGCCGAGTCGTTTCCCTATGATTCAAATCGTTCAAGATTCACCGAAATAGTGCTTTATGAGTGTCAGTTTGACAGACGAATGCACTGCAACTACGATTCTCAACACATTTTGAGCACAAAAAAATACGAAAACTTACTGATTGTGGGGCATTAATAAAAGATTAGTGGTGTGTCACCAATCTATCGAGTTGCATAAATCTCGATTTTTTACTAACTGATGGATCTCGTCCTCTGTTTCTGCTTTCTCCGCAAACTTGCTGCTGTGATCTTGTCATTAAGGGCCTCCATTTCTTTGTTCTTCTCCTAAAAACGATCAATTTCTACCGTAATCGAACGATAGAGTCTCACCTGGATCAAGTAAATACAGTATCCAAGTGCAGCGAAGAGAAATGCGAATAGGGACATCTCTAGTTTCTCCATCTCAGAGGTCACCGATTGCGGTGAGAGAAGGAGACGTGAATGAAGGAATAGTGGAATAATAAATAGATGAGGAAAAAAGTTGGACATAATTTAATCTTCCGATATGCTAAAATGTAATAATAACGACTTTGAAATTTGAAAATGCGGTGTGTGAAGGACAAATAGTGGGTTTAATTTAGTGAAGAACACTACAGATTTATACTCGAAGGGGAGGATGGAATCCGTCTCTTCATAGACCACGGAAGTCAATTTCTTCTCCAAACAACCGTGTAACCTTTCTATTCTACTGAGAAGGGACGATTGCCTGGAAGAAAGACGTCATTCAATTGAAATTAATAAGGGTAGGTAGATCATTCTTTCCCATCTCAATTAGAGCTCGAGAAATGACACCACCGTCTCTTCGTCTTGCACACTCTCTCGCCCGCTCGGTCGACGAGAGAGTGTGCAGAATGAAGAGACGGCGGTATCATTTCTCGAGCTCTAATCTCAATCCAAGAGGAAGAATAAGGAGATCAATTACTAACTGGGACAGAAATGGGCGTTGTCTTCACTTCTTCTTTTGTTGTTACTGTAATCATTCATTCAATAAAGGGAAGTCTACCGTATTCACTAACCAGAGGAATTCTTATTTGGAGTCAGAATCTCCACTACTGATCCTCTTTGAGTAGTATCAACGGTTGGTGACTTTTTCGATGTGATCTGAGTGGGAGGAGCAGATTGCCTGGAAGAAAGACGTCATTCAATTGAAATTAATAAGGGTAGGTAGATCATTCTTTCCCATCTCAATTAGAGCTCGAGAAATGACACCACCGTCTCTTCGTCTTGCACACTCTCTCGCCCGCTCGGTCGACGAGAGAGTGTGCAGAATGAAGAGAAGGCGGTATCATTTCTCGAGCTCTAATCTCAATCCAAGGGGAAGAATAAGTAGATCAATTACTAACTGGGACAGAAATGGGCGTAGTCTTCACTTCTTCTTTTGTTGTTACTGTAATCATTCAATCAATAAAGGGAAGTCTACCGTATTCACTAACCAGAGAAATTCTTATTTGGAGTCAGAATCTCCACTACTGATCCTCTTTGAGTAGTATCAACGGTTGGTGACTTTTTCGATGTGATCTGAGTGGGAGGAGCAAGAATGGGCGTGGCCTGAGAGGGAGGAGCAAGAATGGGCGTGGCCTGAGAGGGAGGAGCAAGAATGGGCGTGGCCTGAGAGGGAGGAGTCTGAGTGGGCGTGGCTTGGATGGGAGGAGTCTGAGTGGGCGTGGCTTGGATGGGAGGAGTCTGAGTGGGCGCGGCTTGGATGGGAGGAGTCTGAGTGGGCGTGGCTTGGATGGGAGGAGTCTGAGTGGGCGTGGCTTGAGATGGAGAGGGCGGAGTCTTGTCAGTAGAAGGAGCAATTTGAATAGAAGAAAGAGGTTGAGTTGGAGCTGTCTTATTGGGTGAATCCTTTTTCTTCTCTTTGGTTGAATTATCAATCGATTCTTTGGATGATTTCGATGAAGAATGAGGAATAGCAAGAGGAGCAATTGATGGAAGAGGAGCTAAAGAGATTTGAAGATTGAAGGAAGGAGGAGGGAATCTCTCTTTCTGATAAGAGAGATTATACTCACTATTCACTACATCCGAACAATTGAGTATCTTTATATCAATTGGTATTTCTTCATTCATTTCACGAGAAGGAATCGAATGAATTGTATTCTGAAAGGAAGTTTAAGAGAGAGACTTTATTACAACTACCATACCTTTGTTTTGCATTCTTCCCTACTTCCCAATTTTTCTTTACTCGATTTCATTGATTTTTCACAATCTGATTCAGTTGAAAGGGAGAGAACAGTGTTCATTTTCTTAGAGGGAAGAGACTTATGAAGGGAAGATGATTTTCGAGAAACGCTGAAATGAATACTGGGGAAGAATATGGTAGAGATACAGTACCTCTCCCTCTTTGAAGTACGAGTAATTGATTTCCCTTGTACAATAACTGCATTCGGCTTACAATTTCGTTCTTCCTTCTGAAATCAATTAACTTCTCTTCTACCGTACTCTGAGAATACCGTACCTTCTGTTTGGGTTTGATCACTTTGAGAACAGTTTGAAGAATTTGAATGATAACGAAGAGAATGAATACCACCACAAGAATAGTTACAAGATTATTCAGAGAATCCAATTCATCAGCAACCTTATCGATTTCACTAAAGAAGAGGGATACTGTAGGATACTAGGGTTGACCGTTCGGAATCACGGAATTGACTCGGAAATCACGTAGTTTCACTCTCATTCCGGAATGAGACTCGAACAATAGCCATTCCGTATCGATTCCGTATCGATGCAAATTTAACCTCACTTTTCCATTGTCGAGAGAAAGAGCGGCGATGAGTGGGAATGATTTGCATCGATACGGAATCGATACGGAATTGCCATTGTTCGACTCTCGTTCCGGAATGAGAGGATAATTGAATCAACGTTACGGAATTTCCGAATTCCGTTTCCGAATGGTTAACCCTATAGGATACTGATTAGTGAAAAAAACTGACTGTGGAAAATCAAGTGGAGGTCCCATTGAGAGAGACAACCGAAGAGTTCAAATGAAATGATAAAGAATGAAAGAGAATAAGAAAAAAAACTTTCCATCCAGTATATGTAAAACGATAGATGTTCTATTATTGATTGAAAATATTTGTTGTTGAATAGTTGAAAGATGTGTATTTTGCTAAGATGTCTTTAAAAATATTTTATCGTATCAACTGAAAAAAGATCAATTGAATAAATGCTATTCATTAGCCGTAATAGAAGCGTGTTAAGCGATGAAAGAGGCAATTTCTAAAGAGGCACGATAAACGTAGAGACCGCAACGAGGTAGACCGAATCTATCCTAAGGTCATGTTTTGGTGCTCAAAGTATCCGCCTTGGTCTGAATAAGATAATACTTTCTAGAATTTGTCGATATCTCATTTCTAAGCCGAGTTATGAGCCAAAAACCATGCGTTCTGGGCACAACTGAGAAGTAGTCAAAACCAGGACGACGCAAAAGGGGGCGGAGCCTATTCCACGCTCTTTCCCAAAGTTCGAGGACTATAGCTTCGCTGAGTCGTGAGAGACAATTCTTGGGAGAAATCGCTCCTTACCCAGGCAGCGCGCGTGCTATTCACGACGGGTTAGAGAACAGCGATAGGAAGGGGGTCTGAGGGGGCGGAGTTAGCGCGGTTTTGCATAAGGGACGCGAGAGGGAGAAGGGAAGAGCTCCTTTTTACGCCCCTTCCTTCGCATTTGACTAGCCCCGCCCACGATCACACTGTGTTTAGCGCTAATCGGATTCAAATTATAACGTGCGTACTAAATACTTTAAAACAGTTTACCAATTCGGAGAAACATCCTATTTTTGTGTTTTCTTCTCAGAAAGTCTTCAAAAAATCGAACTTACAATCTGAGCAAGGCGCATTATACAACTTGCCTTGGAAATGCTTTTTTCACCTATACCAGACTAGTTTATCCCAATTTAGACCAATTTCAAATAATCCGATCATAACGCGCCTTGCATCACTTATAGAGGAGGTTGAGACCTATCTAACGCGATCTTGATTGACCATTTTAGTCAAGTATTCGCTTTGGTAAACCTCGATCCCACTTTTGGTCGATTCTCTATCCCTCCCAAGTGGGCGGAGCTTGCGGTCTCTAGATAAACGATAGAAATTGGTTAATGGGAATCATTGAATAGAGCAGACTTTACTATCACTCTTCGAAGTTCTTTTCTTTGTTATTCCCATTCTACTTGCGTCTTCTTGTAATTTCAATTTCCTTATCTGGAATATTCATTTGAAGAGGAAATAGGGAAGACATTCTTACTCTATCCTCCATTTCTTTATGCTCTCTTCGAATCTGGAAGCATACAGATCGATATGTTCCACTAACTGCATCTCTAAAAGGGGAAGAATGAGAGAGGGAAGAGAGGGGAAAGGGACGTACCGTGCTCCCTTGGCACAACTTTCTTCAATCATATTCTCACTAATTCCATAAATGGCCATTCTTTCTCTCGTTCCTTTCGGTTCTTCCAATTCAATTGCAGAAGGAAATCGAACATCTTTCAACCAGTACATTTTCTGAAATTCAACCTGGGATCTTTTATGATTTTTGTTTGGTTTCGTTCTTTCTATTTTTTTGTTTCTGGATAGATACCATTCTTTTGTGCTTATTTTTGGAACTCTCACCCTAGGAACTTTCGAATGGTGAAATATTGAAACTCAAAAAGAATCTGAAAAAAAAACGCCAAAAATCAACTTTCTCGTTATCAGAGTTTCCCCTTTCTAAAGGTTGTAATTTCAAGACGTACCCTTGAAATTTGAAATGCGAATACTTACCCTACACTCGGCAACTTTCAATCGATTTCTAGTGTTCATGTCGAGTAATTGCCTTATCAACTCTTGTGAGAAAAGAGAGAGATATTCAGGGAATGAGTATTTCCCTTCCAGAACTTTCTCAATTGTTATTATATTCTTCTTAATTCTTCTCTCAACAAACCCCTTTTAGATCTTGAACAGTTTCTCCTCTGAATGGAGTAACTCCGACTAGCATGAAATAGAGAAGAATTCCGCATGCCCACATATCAACAGCCTTTCCATCGTATGAATCACTTCTAGACAAGATAAATTGATCCTTCTATTTTATGAGTGAAGACAACTTACTGGAATAATTCAGGAGCGGCATAAGGAGGAGATCCACAGAATGTCTTCACTGTCTCTCAAATGATTTCAATTCAATCTAGCTAGATAGATAGATAGATAACATGAACATTTTATTTTTTTAGATATCAAAAAAAATTGTTCTCACCATCATCTAATAATCGTGAGAATCCGAAATCGACTAATCTAAGAGAACCTCCTGGTTCAGAGAACATTATATTCTCTGCTTTTATATCTCGATGAGCAATATTCATCGAGTGCTGAAAAGATTTAATGGGAATGTGAATTGAAGAAAAAGCCTCCTCACCAAATGGTCCACTGCAGAAATTAATTGAGCGAATAAAACTTTAGCCTCTTTCTCTTGCAATTTTCCTTTCTCGTGCACATACATGTACAATTCACCTAATATTATTATTGCATTAATGACAGACTTGTGAAAAGATTATGCTGATCTAACGTGAAATATAAAATATGTACCTCCTCTGGCATATTCGCATACAAGATGAACTCGTGAGATAGTTTCCACTACCTTTAATGAAACATCTCATGTATAACTTTATAAAATAAAGGTATCTAAATGCCAGTAAATAATATTAACCTCGAATAATTGAATGACATTTGGATGCTTGACCCTTTCCATGTTGTCTATTTCTCTACTCAATAATTTCTGAGCCTTAGCATCCATTTTAGCCTTTTCCATTATTTTGACTGCGACTCGCTCTGAAAATAATCCGTTTCAACCTTTTTCATTAACACAAACATCTCTTAAATCATAAATCAAACAAGTTTCTCTCAAGCTAAATTCTTCTTATAATTTAGACTGGAGATCTCTCCAACTTCTTCTTCTAATATTTCTCTCGCGATCTCTCTCTTTCAAGGATTTCCTAATCTCATCATTCATCCACTGAAGATTCGACTACTACACACATCCTACGTTTCATCACGATTAACAAGAGAAATTAACATTCTTAAACCCCCTCAATCCCCTTCCCTCTCTTTCTTCTTCTTTCGTGAGAGGGCGTAATTAAGAATGAACTGACGAACACTCTCATTAATATTATCTCACTTCTAGATATGAAAGTTAGTGTAGAACACGCGAATGATTCATAGAACGATCACCCTCTTCGCCCTCACGTACAGTAGCGCCGGAAAGTTTTGGCCCACTTGTTCTTTTTGACGTAACTTTTTAACCAGGCAAGGAATCTGGCTAATTTTTGGACTGGAGATAGTAAATCCATCGTGCAACACAACCCTGATTTGAGTAC
>LS488526.1:7374-24925 GCA_900490705.1 Pristionchus arcanus | reverse complement strand
TATCTGTAGTATCGATTCTGTAGTTACCTCTGTTGATGTTACCTCGTTATTTATACATACTCGTGATTTTGTGCTTGCAGCTTGTTCTAGCTTTTCCTAGTTCAGTTTTGCTAACTATTATTGTTCCCTGTGTTCCTTCCTCACTTTGCCTTTAAACCGTAATATCGTTTTTGCAATATCCCCCTATATCTTTTACGGTTACCCGATATTAGACATACTTGCTGCTTTTTTTCTTTACTTGCCTTTTCTATCAAAAACGAGGACAAAACGCATAGACAACTCAATAGATTAGGGTACGCATTTTCATAGACTAGTAGTAGATCCAGTTACCATCTCCCGTAGATATAGATCTCTTCCCTAATTAAAATAAGATTATTATCATCTGTACAATTGTTGAATTTATTGCTTGTGAACGGATAAAGAGATTGAAGAAAAGTGAAATATTTCAAGTTTCGTATTCGCTGGTTCGAGTCCAGTTCGATATCGATCGATCCCGAGTGGATCTTAGGATTACGGTAGTATTCTTTTATAATAACTATGGATTGCTTTCATCGGAAGTCACGTTGCCGGCAGAATAGTAGAGAATGGCATTTTCGCAAAAGCCATCTTGAGCCAGTGGCTTTCATGTTGACAATTCTGTTTTGATTTAAATTAATTATTTGTAATTGGTAGAAGCATGTCGGACATCGTGAGGCTGACCGTCGCCGCCGACGAGCATCTGCTGGAGAAGACGTTGCAGGTGAGGGATGAGGGTTGTAAGAGAGATGGCGTAGTGGTGAAACATGGATAATATTGGTGTAGGGAGGAAGTTCTCATTGTTTATGAGCATTGTGAGGAAATTGTCATTGTTAAAGGTTTTCGTTTCCAACCATGGCGCTGTTGATATAGAAAAATATGCGCTGCGAAGAATGTGTTGAAATAGTGAAACCAGATTCCTACTTGTTGTCTTGGGTAGTTTGACTAGCCGCTGGCAAGGCGTTGCGGATGAGGGAATGTTGCTTTTTTCTAAAACAGAAAAAGAAAGATTGGTAATATTTGAATGCCGTTAGTCTGTGTAGTGATGAAACCAGCAACCTACTAGTTGCTTTGGTTGCTAAATTAAATAATATTTAGTTTTGGTTACATTGGTCATTATCAGGAAGCGGCTGCAGCGACGAAGCCGGGAGGATCGGTGGAGATCCGCGTGGCGGCCGGTGGGAATTATTTAATTAGTTATAAAAAATACAATATTTATTGATATTAGGGCTATAATCCTCTTCGCATTGTGTTTGCAACCAATTGAATTGGTATCAAGTGTCGGTGAAGCAAGGATTGTCCAGGACTTTTCACCAATGTTTACTGATAGTTCATTGTTTATGGCTGACGGAGCACAGATTAGAGATTGTTTTGGGATATAAGTACATCAGAACATACTAATTGAAAATGCTGAGTGGCAAATTATGTGTAAAGATAGTGCAGCCGGAAAGCAACTAGTTGTCTATGATCGTTTTCAAAAGAGATAAAAGGTATTAGCGTAACCTATAGTTAGTGTATGCATTGTAGGTGAGGGATGGGGGTGGTTATTTGGAAATCAATCAATACTTCATACCGTACTCCTTAATTCGATACCTCATACCGTACTCTTATCCCTCAGGTCTCTCGGCTGCGGTGGTGGCGCGCAAGCTGCGCCTCAACGGCTTCGTCGAGGAGGCCGTCAAGGAGGACGGAGGTATGGTAGATTAGCACAAATTTATCATTTTTAGAGGAAAAATATTGTTAAAAGATAGAAGGAAAGGTGATTCTGTTGGATAGAGTTATGCTTGGCTTCGGTAGGATGAAGCGATTGTTTGAGCCGTTATTACTGTGAAGATGAAGAAGTAGTGAAGCGCGAAACATCTGGGCAACATATTATGAGGGAGTTTTGTTGAGTGTATTTCTGTGATTGATCGCAGAGCAGACAATTAGTTAGAAGGTGCATGCTGGTAATCTGAAGCAGCGAATCAGTTTGAGTTTAGATTTAGAATCTCGTTGATAATTTTTTTTTTGGATAATGGAGTCATGTTGCTATTGGCAGCGAGATTCCGGCCATCGAATGAGGCGATTGTGAAGCGGGGATCTCGTGTGTGACGAAATTGTGTTTGTAGGAGAGACATGTCGTGCGTATCGGTGAACTCTATTGCGTAGCACTTAGGAAGAACAGCAGTGGCATGAATCTGTTTGGTTGCAATGTTTTTAGAATGAGTAGTAGGTAGGATGGGAACAATAGGGTGGACTAGTCTTATTTGCTGACGCTCTTCAGAATACGGTTGATATTAAGATTACGGTAGTTACGGCAAAGTACAGTACTCCTGATCAGTAGCCATTTCGCAGATGGTCTGCTCGCGACGGCCACTCGTCCGTCGTTCTCCGCGGCCGCGCAGCCGCTCAAGCTGGCCGCAGGGGGTGCAGGTGAGGATTTGAATACATGAAAAGTGGGTGCATCGTTTCCCCCCGTAAAAGTACGTGAAGGAGTAGCTATGTTGAAACGCGTAATAGATGAGTGGAAGTAGTGCGGGTGAGCAGATGATAATGCAGAGCACAGCGTGTCAGGCGGGGGAAAAATCTGTTAGGAAAGGGTTGATACACTACCTCTGAAAATTTGAGCCCGATTCCTTAGCTCGCTAATGAGATATTTTCCTTAGAGTACCGAAAACAGCCGTTTTTCGTCATTTTCAGGCAGTTTGAGAATCATTAGCTAAATTAGAACTTGATATCTTAACTCTAAGGTGAGTTATTAACCGTAGAGAGGTAAAAACAGTCGTTTTTGGGAAAAATCCAACTGAATTCTTCTATGTTTCACTCAGTATTGAAGTCTTTATTTGGGGATCGAAATTTGTGCGCTATCACAAATAGGTTCCGTAATATGTTTCATCATTCGAATAAGTGAAATGGAGGGGAATGATGGGAAATTCAAGACATTCTCCAGCGACCGACTCGGTGTCTCGAGAGTCGCCAAAGTGAGAAATCGGAAAAGAGTCGAAATTGTCTCCGCCACGCAAATGAGCTTTTTTCCCCCGTCTGACTTGCTGTGCAGAGTGCAATCAATGTGGATCATCGTTGCCTCCGTAAATGTGCGTGAATTAGTACCAATTTTGAAACACGTAATGGAGGATTTATAAATTCGCAAATCTATGCTACGTAGAAAGTGAGGATGGGAATTACGGTTGTTTTACCTCCCTAATATTGAAATTACCATCACAAACGGAAACGGTACGTCTCTGAGCTTCCACTAGTGAAAGATCTACTGGACCTCTAATTAAATGTGTACTCCTTTTGTATGCTGTATCTTAAAGTTGGCGAGAGGTGCTCATGACTCAATGGGATATTCCGTTCGGTTGTATAGTTATGAAACTTTGGTTACGAGAATGACCGCGGTATCGGTGCTCACGCAAAAGTTCGAGAACTTGAATGATTGGTGAAACTTGTAGTTGATGGGTTGAAAAGTTTAAATAAAATTTCGAGATAGCATGGGAAATCGAACGAGTCAACCTCATAACAAACAATTTTAAATTATCAGATGACGATCTGGTGGACGAGGATGGACTGCTGGAGGAGGAGGATCTGAAGAAACCGGAGAAGAAGGATCTACAGGGTAAGTGAGATTGATTTGTGGGAGAAAGTAGCTCTAATCGAATTGGATATAACGGCAAAATGGAGAATAGGTCTCCAGTGTCGGTGGGTTGGAGTGGAGGATGTGTAGGAAGGTCAAAGGTTGTTATTGAGAGGGGGAGGAGTATTGGGTTAGGAAGGAATATTGAAACCAGACAGTATCGAGAAAATTATTCGAGTGTTCGGGAAAATGGTAGCTGTGAAATTGTTAGGTTTTGGGGTCGCAGATCTGAAGTCCATTAACGCAAAAAGGAGACACTTTGGTAGGTACTAGGGTTGAAACCGGGGATGTGCGGGGAAAGGGAAAGGGCGAAAATGTAAAAGCAAAAAAAGAATGGGTGGAATGATAATCTGGCCGGAGAACAGGAGGCACACTTGATGTTGATCGGGTAGTAGGGTAGAGGCTAGGTGATAGGAGGAGGAAGAGGCGGAGAAGGCAGCGGCTCCCAAGGCGAAGAGTGGATGCGGAAGTGTGAGTATACGGTAGATTACGGTATTGAGGGTTACGGTAGCCTTTATTGATCGGGTAGTAGGGTAGAGGCTAGGTGATAGGAGGAGGAAGAGGCGGAGAAGGCAGCGGCTCCCAAGGCGAAGAGTGGATGCGGAAGTGTGAGTATACGGTAGATTACGGTATTGAGGGTTACGGTAGCCTTTATTGATCGGGTAGTAGGGTAGAGGCTAGGTGATAGGAGGAGGAAGAGGCGGAGAAGGCAGCGGCTCCCAAGGCGAAGAGTGGATGCGGAAGTGTGAGTATACGGTAGATTACGGTATTGAGGGTTACGGTAGCCTTTATTGATCGGGTAGTAGGGTAGAGGCTAGGTGATAGGAGGAGGAAGAGGCGGAGAAGGCAGCGGCTCCCAAGGCGAAGAGTGGATGCGGAAGTGTGAGTATACGGTAGATTACGGTATTGAGGGTTACGGTAGCCTTTATTGATCGGGTAGTAGGGTAGAGGCTAGGTGATAGGAGGAGGAAGAGGCGGAGAAGGCAGCGGCTCCCAAGGCGAAGAGTGGATGCGGAAGTGTGAGTATACGGTAGATTACGGTATTGAGGGTTACGGTAGCCTTTATTGATCGGGTAGTAGGGTAGAGGCTAGGTGATAGGAGGAGGAAGAGGCGGAGAAGGCAGCGGCTCCCAAGGCGAAGAGTGGATGCGGAAGTGTGAGTATACGGTAGATTACGGTATTGAGGGTTACGGTAGCCTTTATTGATCGGGTAGTAGGGTAGAGGCTAGGTGATAGGAGGAGGAAGAGGCGGAGAAGGCAGCGGCTCCCAAGGCGAAGAGTGGATGCGGAAGTGTGAGTATACGGTAGATTACGGTATTGAGGGTTACGGTAGCCTTTATTGATCGGGTAGTAGGGTAGAGGCTAGGTGATAGGAGGAGGAAGAGGCGGAGAAGGCAGCGGCTCCCAAGGCGAAGAGTGGATGCGGAAGTGTGAGTATACGGTAGATTACGGTATTGAGGGTTACGGTAGCCTTTATTGATCGGGTAGTAGGGTAGAGGCTAGGTGATAGGAGGAGGAAGAGGCGGAGAAGGCAGCGGCTCCCAAGGCGAAGAGTGGATGCGGAAGTGTGAGTATACGGTAGATTACGGTATTGAGGGTTACGGTAGCCTTTATTGATCGGGTAGTAGGGGTATGACTAGGTGATTTACGGTAAGGGGGGGGGGTAGGAGCCTGTGGTAGGGGCTGGAATAATTTGTTTGAAGTAGGCACGATACAATAATTGGGGTTCAGATCTTTCCATGGACAGGTGATGATTAACTGAAACTCGAACACTCCATTCTCAAAATATTAATTTTTCCGCATTCAATCTGGCTATTCGGGCAAACATTTGGGTGCAAAGATTAGATTATATACAGTACTCCTCTTGTTAGCAGAATTCGTGACGTTGCTTTTACCGTAACCTCGCTCTTACCGTAATCCCACTGTATTCCAGTGCGCGCTCGGAGACGCGTTCCGCTGCGCGGCGTGCCCCTACCTCGGACAGCCTCCCTTCAAGCCCGGAGAGACGGTCAAGCTCGCCATGGTCGACGATCTTTGAACTCTGCAGTCTGTAGTCTGATCTTTGACCTCTGAACTCTGTAGTCTGGCCCCACCGGTTGTGTCCCACTGTTGCCTCCGCCCCGTATTCTCATATTACTCAATGTTATGTAGACCCGAATTCAAGCCATGAGAGATTGATTGATGTTATTCGAATTGTTAAGATAAAGTTTTCGGCGAGTCGAGGGGCTATGGTGACTATGAAAGTCGTACGAAGCGATGGATGATATCTGAAATCAGTTCGCGATCGATTACCGTATCCTGAAGTGATCTGTGGTGGTTGATAAGTGAATGTAGCGTGACTTTTCTCTCTTTTCTTGTCTTTCGGGGCTTCCCTTTATTGGTGACCTCCATAGCGTGGGAGTTAGAGGGGGAAATGAAGTTTGAGAGTGAGAGAAAGAGGGAACCGGCTAGCCCTCCATGTGAGATGGATACAATCCACAATCCCTGCTTAATCCATTGGCACAGCTTATGGTTGGCTCGGTACACCCTGGATACCTGGTATACCCTTTATATCTCAGCTCTATGTATGTAGTCTCTAGTCTAGTCTCGAGTGTACAGTCTAGTCTATGGTTACTTGGTACACTCTACACAAATGGTACTACCTAGTTTCTTGGTACATACACCCTGGATTCCACGCACTCCGGTTCAGTGGTCCTTTCCAGTTGTTTGGTGCTCTGGTTCATTGGTAAATTCTGGTCAGCCGCTTTAGCGCCGTCCCCTTGATTCTTTCTAGTTTACACGTCGACACTTTTGGAATCCATTGGCTTTCTTCCATTTTTATCCATTGACACGGCTCTTTGGTGCCTTGGTGCGCTCTTTTTTGCTGGTACAGTGACATTCTCTGGTACCTTGGGTTCACTTTGGTTCCCTGGCACATTATTTTCCCTATTTTTTATCTCGTGATGATGGTTCCTTGACCTATCAGCCGCATTGGCGCGTTCCTCTTGATTCTTCATAGTTTACACGTCGCCACTTTTGGAATCCATTGGTTTTCTTCTATTTTCATTCATTGACACGGCTCTTTGGTGCCTTGGTACACTCGAGTTTGCTGGTACAGTGTCACTTTCTAGTAACTCCTTGGCACATAATTTTCTTTCATTTTCTTCATCTCTAGATGATGGTTCCTTGACCTATCAGCCGCTTTGGCGTGTTCCCATCGATTCTTCACAGCTTACACGTCGACACTTTGGAATTGTGCGCGATATAAAATCGATCACTCCGCTATAAGAACGGCTCATTGTTTGTGACATCGTCGTCGTTTTTTCTCCTATCGAGACAACTTTTCTCGATTGCATCTATCGAATTGCACGTATCTGTAAATACTAGGTGTCAAAATAATAACTTCCGTGCATTTCCCCCCGTATTTTCTCTAGATGTAATCAGTACAAAGACGAATATTGGTTCTGACTGCCGACCAAATAATAAGTACCCGTGGCATCGATTGGCGATATCAAATAGGGACCATTTTGGAGTGGCGCGTATCTTCACACCAATCATTAGTCTTCCCCATATCACCCATATCAGCCAGGCCGTTTGTTAGTCGACAGGCGGCAATAATAATAGTAGGACGCACTCGGATGTTTTTCGGCGGTGTGCGGTGACATTCCCGAATTGTCACGCTGCTGGTGCTGTCTGTGAACTCTCCAAATTGCCTAGTATTTCGTCGGGTGATGATTCGTCGAGCCGATTTTGTAGTCGCAATCGTCACGTGGTGGCTGAATTGATAGAGAGTGGAGTTGCGAGATCAATTGATGAAATAGGGATCATTGGCTCTGTTCATTTCCATTGGAATCTAGCGGGTTAAAAGGAGCGAGATAGCGTGTGAAGTGAGGAGAGTGAATTAGGGAGTGAGGGGAAAGCCCCTTCCTATTCGATAGCGTCAGTTTTGATCCATCCCTTCTTCTTCTTTTCTCTCTTTTATTCAACGCGAAGATTTGCGCGCCCTAGCAGATAAAGTGGGGAGAAAATAGCACGCGTGGCAACAGTGAACGAGCAGATTTGGGGCGAGTAGAGTTTTGTTTTGTCGTGGTAGAGTGAGTGATTGCGTAGGAATGATGTAACAGTAAATTGTTTGATTTTTCCATCAGCAAAGAACGCTTAATCAATTCTTCCGAGCGATCACAGCTATTAGACCTATGTGAAGGTGCGATTCCCCTTGTTTGAGCAATCGCAAATTCCTCACATGCGATTCATTGTTGCTGCCTAAGCGATAACATTGACTGTTTATGATCAAGATCACTGCGTACTTTTGACCATCGTTATCTTTGAAAAGATCTGCGAATTTGGCATAAGAAGATGAGCTTTGCTTGTACATGACGTTATTCGCTAGATTTCTCTGGACGCGAACCTTGATCCGGAGCAGCCGCATTTTATCTTCCTCGTTGATCTCTCTGCCATACTTTGAACCGTAGATAAGAAGATTGGGGATACGGATATCACGGATAGAGAGAGAGAGAGAGATCTAGTCTCGCTTCTGTAGGGTCACCAGGTCGGGTCAGACTGGCCTTGGCCAGACTCTCCATTTCTCGGAACTACTTTGTTATGCCAGATTCTTTCTAAAATTGTTAATTCTGAAATCGCCCAGCCGTAACCTGATTTGCCTAGAGACGATAGCTATGATTGTTTAATTTATGATCGATTGTTGTTGAATAGAGCAAGTGAGATAGCGTGCTAGGTGAGGAGAGTACAGAGCCGAGGGCGCGTTCTGTGCCTCTGGGTGAGATCTCTGGTCATCTCAGAGGGAGAGATGAGAAGAAAAGGGAGGCCGAGAGCCCTCTCCCCTCCTCCGCTAGACTCTTTAAGGCGGTGATTGCACGTTTCACGACGCTTTTCTAGCTTCCGTTCTCGTTTTTCGCGCATTTTAGGCTCGATTTTGCCCCATTTTGTGAAGGTTTTGTTGCCCGAAAGACGATGTCATTTTGAGAATGAGGTCGAATTTCGGCAGCATTCCACGAAGCATAATTGGATCGAATTTCCATGCTAAATGCAGTCTATTCTTGCGCGTTGTTTCGCTAGAACCATGGTTCGATGAAATTTAGGCATGAGTTGATGCTCTAAAAGTTGCTTTGCTTGGAACATCTATAGATTTTGCCTGATTGGCTGGCTCTTGTCATTGCCAAGTAGGGCTGAGGTCACTCATTTTCAAGTTTGATTCGTGCTCAAGATAAGAATATCGATTGCATCGACCAGTTTGAAACTGATCTACTCTACTCGACCTCGCTCACAGCGAGAAATGGTCAGATAATCTCCCCTCCTATCACACACTCGTTTTCGGCCCTTATCAAGAGTTGGGGAGAGTGGAGAGGGGAGGAGGAGAGAGAAAGAGACGAGTAGACGACTCTCTCCTCTCTCATTCTTCTAATGTCAATGATTGCACGCGAGATTTTGGAGTTTATTCGATAGTTTCCTAGATATTTTTATATGGTCTCGTTGTCAATAATTGTTGCTATCTCGTTTCTTGGTGAGATTAATGGGGACTGAAACGAGAAAGTTGTATCTAAATTTTTTTCTTCTTTTCTCTATTTCAATCCATGCATCAAGTAGGATCTGTACTGAAAAGAAGAGATACGAAATGTTCCTCCATCTCTTACATTCTTCTTAACCGTCGTGATTGACACGCTAGATCATGTAGTTTCCTCGCTTTAATTTTTCCCGCTCAAGCATCCTCTAATATTGTATTCTGGTGGTTCATATTGAGATGAATGGGGTGTGAAACCGAAAAGATACTTTTGCAAGAGCGATTTTTTGCAAGCGCTCCATGGTATAAAGTAAATTTTTTTAGAGGAAAGGTGATATGTTCAGTTACGCTATTCTTCCTCCTCCCATCTACGTAATTGCACTCGAGTTTCTATGATATTTGTAGCGAGTCCTTCGATGTTTGCTGCGCTCATGACCAAAATAGGGTTCTCAGCGCGTCAGGAATCATTATATGACCCACTTCTTCCTATTAAACTTGCATGTAAGGTCCGTGCTTCAGCAAGTTTACATATTCACGAGCTCGTGTGTTTCTCAATTCAAGAGTCCTTTTTTGTGAAAAATTAACTATTTGTCCAACAAATCATCTCTCTTAATCCCAATTGACTTGCTTGTAAGGTTCCTGCTTCAACATGTTTGTATAGCCACTAGCTCGTGTCACTTTCAATCGTTCGGGCGATACGGAGTCAAAAATACTTGTAAAGCAAAAACCTCTCTTGATTCGATCTTGCTGACCCATCCTCCCGGTTGTAACGTCTTCTCTTGTGTCTCTTCAATGTCTAATCTGTCTACCCCCTCTCTACTCTCTCCATCCCTCCATCCCTCCCTCTTACTCTGCCCTCACTCATGATGCTCTTCCGCTATTCAACAGCAATCTTTCTTTCTCTGCCCCACTCTCTCAATTCCGCATGCTATCTCGCCCTCCTAATAGAAGTTCCTCCTCACAATCAGTATCAACAAGTGATCAGCCGCCTCCACGGCAGTTGCAAGTATCGATTTTTGTTATTCAAATCCCTAGAACTAAGCTGTTCAATTGTTGTTAAACTTTGCATCGAGTGAAGTGTTGTGAGCAAATCTTTTTGCGTTTGAACGGGTGTCTACATTTAGATTTGTAGCTAAAAACTGAGTAGCTTCTCGTTAGATGACGCGGGCCGGCTTTTATATGATGGCTTTTAGAAGGCACGCTCGCTTATTCTCAGTGCTTTTCTGCCGTTTTCTCGTCCCTTTCTAGCCCCTCATGAAAGGGAAAATCGTCTGACTGACTCTCCCATGTCGTGATTCTCCCTAGATTGTCGTTGAAACAATAGATGATAGGATATTGAGATATTCAGACCAGTATTCCATGAAAGAGAGGGCAAAAGAGGCGTATTTTCCTCCACAAAATTTGCTCCTTGGAACACAGTCGCTTCGCCACACTTTTTATCCGCTTTAAAAGGGAGAAAAGGGAAGAGAGTTCCCTGTACAGAGTCACGAGGTTCGATTTGCCCTTTCCCGATTACATAGGTCGTTGCATTTAGGCCATTGTGAATATTTCGTGTTTTTATGAATGCCGTATTCTGCGTATATTAGAGTTCTGTCGCGGATCCTGCCCTTATCTGGACACTGTGAAACATGAAATATGTATACTGGATTGATTTGAATTTTGTTTTTGTCTGTAGTCTAACCTGTCTACTCCATTCGCGGGTTTACTGTTCCCTTCTGACAATGATAGAGTTACTGACTGTCCGCCCCTCTGTAGAGTCACGAGGTTCAATCTGTACTTTTCTCGGCATTTCTCTACTTCTTTGGCATTTATTATCATCTGAAAAATTGGCAAATATTAGTGCTCCTGGGAGTGGTTCTTCTGAGAGCAAAATTGTGAAACGAGTAAGAAGCATGTTGGATTGATTTTTTTTACTGTGATTTTTGAGTTTTCTCGATTTTGCGACTTTCCTCCCTGTGAAGTCACGAGGTTCAATCTGCTATTTTGGATTGCATAGGCTGAGCGGGTTACTATGCAATTCTGGTGTAAATGAGGATTATTTTCCGTTTTCTGCAATGCATTTCTGCATGGTTCTCGCTTGCATTGGGCTTCCGGGTCATGCCGATGTCATATGCGAGATATTTTCTAAAAATTAATGTGAACTTGTAATTAATTGGATTGCTAGTGACTGCCCTAGTAAGGAATTCATGAAACAAGGAATTTGTGGGCTGAATCGCTCCCGCAGAATGATTTTTCGCAATCCATTATGGTAGCGAATTCCCTATTCGCCGTCACGCGGTCGAGTATGCCCTTTCCGATTACATAATTCGAGTGCGTTAAGTGTGTATTCTGGAACGAAGTTTGTTTTTGCGGGCCGATAGTCACGTACGAATTAGTGGTATGGCGATTTATTGGTGTCATCACGAGTGCGGGAAACAAGGAGTTGATGGGACCGATTTTCTACTATATTTATACGAGCACATTCTGCGGAATTGTTTCTGTTGCGAATAGTTGTCGTATTATCTCGAGTCCGAAACGTTTATCTGCCGGGCCAGATTTGTTTTCAAGACGAATTTGTAGCTAGGAACCGCGCCAGTTTGGCGAGCACAGTTGACACTGGAAGTAACTTGTAGTCGACTGTTTACGAACGTTTATTCTCGTCGTTGACGTCTCTCCATTTTACCTTATCTCTCGCCAATCAGAGAAGCGAGAGAGTGCGGTGGAATGAGAGAGACAGACTGTTGTTCTATCGCCTACTCAGCACACAGAATGTCTGGGTGTGAATTGGCTTTATTCTATCGACCCATAGCGTGTGTTTCTCTTGACGAAGTGTTGCTGAATTGATGAAGATACGCTTCAGTATTCCCGTTCGTTCCCATGCCTGCATTGCCTTGATTGTGATAAGCTTGTCTAATACGAAACTATGAAACCCGTACTCTGCGGGTGATCTTTACGATCTGCTGGTGTACTCAATGGTTCCAAATGCCGTGTTTACATTGCAATTTCAATTCACGTTTGAGCAGAATTTCTGCAAAATTGCTTCAATATCGTTGTTATGCGGAAATGGCGAAACGCAAATTGTCCTGGGTCATCCGGGCATTCCCGCCCAGCGGGGGCACGTGATGCACCCCCCATTGACTGGCCAGTGATCGTCCCTCATAATAATGGGATGATCTGCAATGAACTGAATTTGAAATATGTTTATAAACTGATATTAGGTTTCGATTACCAGAATAGAGCATGGATGCGCTAATAGTGAAATGGAATTGCCCTTATTCTGCAGCAATGATCTCATTAACACTGTATTTGATTTTTAATGCGCTCATTATGCTTCACAAATCAGCGGCATAACTCAGAATTGTTCTAATAGTGGAATGATGAAACGTTAATTTGAAGGGGTCCTTGCACAGCGGAGATTGTCTCTGATTCTGACCATTGTTCTTGCTTGATTTGAAGCTAAGTGTAAGAGGCTCATTAATGATCACTGATCACTCCTTTCTTCACCGATGAATGAGCTATGGATGGAATGAGTTGATAATAGTGGAGTTTATCGTTCATCATCAACTAGGAACAAATGTCTCTTCCGTGATCAATGATTAATGTGTTCTTGATTTGAGACCGAATAATGGGAAAACCGCATTATCTCGTTTGTGTAATCCTTCACTTATCATGAACCTTTGAAACATCGAAGAAACATTTGAATATTTCCAATTTTCGTGATTCCTAGCATTGAATGAGTGAACGATCTACTTTTCCACTCTACTTCGTTTATTTTACTCGGAGTACAGCTCCATCGCATTACTTCCCGTCAGTTATCGCTAAAATGAGGAAATCGAGAAACGCGAATGTGACAAATTTGGTTGTTCGTTGATTTACGGGTGCACCAGCTCATTTCACATCAGTTATCGATCGCCCATGTCTACCGTATATCCCCATTCCTGTGCTCACTCTTCCTGTTTGTCTGTTCTTTGCGGTCAGTGTTGAAACGCTCAAGCGCTCATTGTTCTAAAAAATCGGGTTTTCCCACTTTAGTTAATTATTCTAATTCGAGACGATCAAACATTACTCCAGAATCCATTGTTTCTATAATGAGAAATTCATGAAACGCGGATGTGACAAATATGATATTTCGTTGATTTCCCTCTTTCCCATCAGATATCGATCGCCAATGTATACCGTATCTCCTCTTTTCCTGTGCTCTCTCTTCCTGTCTGTCTGTTCTCTGCGCTCTCATTAGTGTTGATAACAGCACACACCCGCACACCTTCGAAGGGCCGTGTCACACATTCGATCGTATCGATTACTAGGAGTGATTACGGTATTGATTTGTTGTTTTGCCCACGATCCGATGATGATATTAGCTCTTGCACAAGACGTTGTCACTATGTCGAACTGGTGAAGCATAGAGTGGCCGAGTGGTATTTTTTCATTATTTGTGCTATTTAGTTTTTCATGTTTTGTGGATTGCTTTTTTCGAATGATCACTTCCATTCCGAGTCCTCGATCCTATCCTGAATGTGTGAAGCATCGACTGGTTGGGTTCAATTTGGTTACTCGATGTTCTCCCAAAAAATCAAAAATCTCCGCTTCTTTCTTCATCGCTTGTTTTCGTGCAATGATCCAGCTCTCTCGATTCTCCGTGCTCTCTATCAGGTTAGGCAGTACTAGAGAGCATGTGAAATGGAGAGAGACAGATCAATGCTCTCGGTCTATTAGTACCTCAAGTTTCTTCATCAACGTGCACTTTCAATTATCGCTCCCTCCAATCGCTTTCTTTTCACTATGTTTTCCTTCCTTTCTTGCCAACTATCGTCTGATTCTCTCCGTTTTACACACTCTCTCGTCCAATCTAACCAGCGAGAGATCGTGTAGACTGGAGAGACGTATCTGTATTTCTCTTGTTGATGCGTGCATTTTTTCGCAGAGGCAGATTGATTGCCTGATATCGATTACGGTAACGAGTCAAATATCGATTAATCGATAGGAGCATACTTATCAATGACAGCCGCCCCTATTTCCTTGCTACGGGATATCTTGCCATAAATCATTGTGTCTCTTTTCTCACTTACCATTGTATTCGATCGATACGCTTCGCGATTACTTATCGATTGGTTTGCTACCGTATCCCTTCTGTTATCGATTGTTTCTGACATTGAGCGTCGTGATCACATGTAACGATTTCTAATCGATTTATAGCTTACCGTACCCATTTCAATTATCGATTGCTCAGATTGACTACCGTACTCCTTCTGGAAGTGCGCGACCAGGTCCGCTAGAAGGTGCAGCAAGTGCATCAGCAGCAGCAGCAGCAGCAGCAAGAGGTGGGTCTTACAATTATTTACAATTTTCATTCACTAAGGACTCTGGATATGATCACTACATTTCCAAATCTGTATCACTATCTTGAACAGGTGAAACATAGACAAGTTAGGTTGAATTTTGGTGGACGGTTATTGGGATCATTGTACTCTGTGGCTCCACTGTAAGACCCTCGGAGAAGGGGAGGGGTAGATGCACGAATTATTGAATTGTCGACGATCTATGCCTACCTCATTGATTTTCCTTTTATCTCGCCACTATTTGCCTTACAAGCCTTGTTAGCAGAAACTTGGAAAGTGCTGATGCAAATTTGAACAAACCGAGTAGCATAATAGGCATAATTATGACAATATAATTAGAATCATTATAGGTGCAGCATCGACATCCGCAGCGATGCCGCACGAGACGATTCACTCGGGTCATTTCATGACCTCGAACCCGCACACGGAGACGCCCATTGATGATGAGGACGAGGATGTGGAGGTACGGTGGAGGATGGGATAGAGTGAATATTGACTGGTTCTCTCGGCGTGACAGCTGTATTACACGGCGTTTTATAGGGGGTGGGCGAGAAAAAGAGAGCAGCGAGAGAAAAAAGAAATACCGTAATTTTTTCAATGCCTGGCAAAATTCCAAATAGTCAGAACCGCATTTTAGCACACAGTTTTGTCTAGTCTTGAAGGGAATGATTCAAATCACTTTTGGCGCCAAAACGCCGTGTATTAGACAGTAAGATGCATTTGGGATAAGTAAGAGTGGTGAAACTCATGTCAGAGAAACTTGAATGCTAACTGTGAAACTAGGGTTGTGCACGACACTTCTTCACTTTGGGCTGCTTGTGTAATTGTGAAAATTCAATAAGCAAGCTATCAAAGCAACGGAAAATATTTGAGTTTTTCCTCGTCCTCCTAACAAGCATTGAAATTAACTCCTTTGTGGAGCAGATGTAGTGGTGATGAGACACGGAAGATCCAGGTTGTCGGGATCAGAATAATAATTGAAATGTGTGCAGGTGGACGTGGTGGACGAGGAGGAGAAGCCGGGTCTCAAGCGGAAAGAGAGCGTCGCTACGGTGAGGATTACGGTAGGAAGGGGGCTGGGTACGGTAGGGGGAGGATTACGGTAAAGGAGAGATACGGTGGAAGCAGCATTGATTTGACATGATGATTAGTTGTAATTTGTCATGAAAGTCCAAAAATGCACGCTTGAAAAGAGAGAGTGCCGATTGCGGAATAACTGGATTTTTGATATGATATTAATAATGATGGCTCATAATGACTCTAGCACATCATGAGAATCGATTCTCCTATGGGATGTATATTTCTATGCCTATGTCTCCGGCTTTCATTGAGTGACCGAGTCTCACCCAGAACATGTAGTAATGTTGAAACGCGAGAGCGCCACTCATGGATTTTCGAACTAACTCGGGCGATGGGTGATCGCTCAATGATAGGCTATAGGGAAGACGTTGTTAGCTGCGGTAGTCAATCGACAACTGACCTTATTGCTCCGATCAAATCACGAACTGATTTTGTTCCAGGATGAAAAGCCGGTGACGTTCTACAAATTCGGCAAGGAGAAGACGCAGTCCTTCGCGATCGACGCGAGTCTGAACAAGCTGAACAAGTGCATCAAAGTGGCATACAAGTGAGTATACGGTAGGAGAGGGAGGTACGGTAGCATGCTATCGATTACTGATTTTTCACGGTAGCATCAACTGGTAACTTTCAATGAGTACGGTGCGGATACGGGAGCATGTGAAATTCAATAACTGGGAAAGTAGTGTTGTTGCGTAATGGCGGAAACAAGAAGGAATTGGTAGGAGTAGCGTTTCCAGATTAGTAACGTACGACTGAAACCGCATTTTTACCTGCAGAAACGTTGATGTGCTTAATTGGGAAGTATTAGAATAACAATAACTGTAGGCTGCTTTATTTCTAATAAGCGGTGATAGTAGTGTTATTTATCACAAGATTTAACGATCAATAATTGGCAAGATTAGAATCTGCGATATTGTAAGCAGCGTCAGAAACTGAAATGTGGCCAGTTCAAATTCGAGTTGTTCGTCATTCGATCTCTAAGATGCCGAGACTGTTATATTTGCAGTAAGATGACGACGCCAAAGTGGAAGGACTTCAAGGGTCTCCGACTGCATTGGAAGCAGCGGATTAGATTGAATAATGTGATCTGGAGAGCGTACCATATGGAGTGTGAGTGGATTTCCTTGTTTTCAGGGAATATCGGCAGTTATTGCTTTAGCGGAGTTTATAAGATGATATAAAGTAGCTGAAACCAGAGTCTGATTGAACAAAGTGATCTGGGAGAGCGTACCATATGGAGTGTGTTGAATACATAGAACTAGCTAGTACCATAGGTAGATAAGTAGTTAGCGAAACCGAAATATCCGACCGTACAACGTGATCTAGAGTACTTACCATGTGGAGTTTGTGTTGGTTTTTATTGAGGAATAGCTGCCTTGCATTGAACATGCGGGAGCTATAGTTGGATAAGTAGTTTGTGAAACTGAGAATCGACTGAACAATGTTCCGGAGGACGTATCATATGGATAGTGAGTGTATATTCAGATTATTTGTCGACGATTGAAAAAGCGGGGATTGTCAGTAGAAAAGGTAGAGCGGATTTTCATTTGTTGTGACCTTGACGAACTGGTAATTATTGCTGTAGTGGGGTTCAGAAGATGATTAAAAGAGAATGAAACCGAAATCTGATTGAACAACGTGATCTGGAGAGCGTACCATATATATAGTGTGAGAGGATATGTTAACTGCTGAATTGCTGCCTTACATTGAACTTGCGGGGATTGTAGGTGGATAAGTAGTGTGTGAAACTGGAATCAAGCTTCAGCAGTGAGTGGTGCGGAACGAACGTTGGTTCATGAGCAATCGGTACAATTAGTAATGGATTGTTATGAGCGACTGCACTTTCGAGCATTGCTCCTGAGTGCTGTGAGTGCATCATGAATATGTCGAGAAACCAAAATTTGATTGTTTGATTTTGATTTTTATTTTGAAAGATATTTAATGAATATTGGAGCGGAACGAAATGTTTCGAAATATGTAATGTAGGTGAGACGTACCTCCACGAGGCTGATGCCTGCATATTTCTAG
>LS488524.1:2890-17657 GCA_900490705.1 Pristionchus arcanus | reverse complement strand
TTAACTCCAGGAAGTGATCCGGGGCGTGAAACAGATCGTACGACCGCCCGTCAGAAGTGGAGTGGAGGAGAGTGATGAAGAGAGGCAGTTCGTCGGCATTCAGAGGGATGACGTGCGGATTTTGATTGACTTGCCTATTTTAGCCCTAATTCTTGAATGAATCCCTCAAGTAGCTCATAGTGTGGATAATTTCAGAATATTGAAAGATTTCGATCACTTCAAAATGAGTTTCATCGGTTCAAAGCTCAATGAAAATTACCAAAACAATGGGTATCTCTCATATTCAGCCGTTGGATATAAATAATATCTACAATTATATATGAAAAACAAATTGTTACAGGTGCGTGAGCACACGTCGAAATGGGAAATGGCAAAGAGACGAATGCTGGATGCAACGGATGATGATGACTATGAGGAGTTTGTGGACAAGAAATGATATCTCTCAAATGTTATAGCATTATTTATGCATGTAAATTTAAATAAATATTTATGGGCTTCACCATTGAAGAAGAGAGGAAAAACAAACACTTATGATTGATTACACAATTCGATATGCAACAGAACACGCACCTGAGAGAGAAAGATAGGATAACAGGGCTCTGATTAACAATATTATTAATTATTATGAGTGGTTCGAACTACTCGTAAAAGGAGAATGGATCTCAATTTCATCAGGATCGGATGGCATTTTGTTGCCCTAATTTACCAAAATACTCGAGTGAACTGAATAATGACAGATGCGAACCAAGTATATGTGAAGGTTATGAGAAGGAAGAAATTCTGAGGGGCAGACGAGAGGATTCGATAGAAGGTCGACGATGGTTTGTAGGGGGAGACTGTGGAAGGTGGCACGGTAGCATCTGGCATCGCTATTACGGTAACTGGGGGCTTCAGAATCGATTCTGTAATGGGTGGGATTTTTCTCTGGATTCTGCGATGGACATGATAACAAAACAGCATTGATCTGTGAGTATATAATGATGGGAAATCCCACACAGCATTCTGACCCCTTTTGATCTCTCCAGATACGGGTCAACAATGGTATTCAAAAAAATTCGAAACCTTTTTTTTCGCGCTAAAAAGATTTCATTCGATCAGTTAAATTTAGAATAAAAATCGAGATAAGTTTCAGAAGCATTTCAAGATTGCGGTTCGACCACAACACTTGATGAATGTTATGCCCTCATATCGTAATAACCTACTTAAAACTACCGCATTTCGCGTTTTTACCGATGTGACTATTATACAACCATTTTTTTTCTTCTAAGCTCGATCTAGATCACAACACCAAAAGTCGTTTTACTTGCCCATAACGTATCATAATGAACTACTCGATGCCGTCGATGAAGAGGAGGAAGAGGAGGAGGATGAGGAGGAAGGAAGGGAAGGGGAATACGCCGATCGATCAGTTACTGCCAGCCCTTCCTCCATGCGTATTTCACGAATCAGTTCGCTCATCGAGGGAAAGTCCCTGAAAGTGGGCAGTATAACTTACTGAAGTGCCTATGGAGTGACGAAGGCGAATGAATCGATCTTTTTAACTCATTTGACAAATTAAATCTTAGAAAGATTCAATCAAATCTTCCCCTTTTCCTCCCTCTCGATTCCTTTTGCCAGCCAGGGTAGAATGCATTTTATGAGTGGTGAGTTTATGGCTAGATCGTATCGTCTTTCTTACCTCTCATTGATGTTCAAGCCCTGCTCAATTTTAAATTTCCCATGAGTCATACTAATTGTGGTACAGTATTGATAAGACATCCAGTTTTGAGAGTGCAGATATTCTAACTTGAACAAAAATTATGCCGCGCTCGGTAGAGAGCCATGTATTTTTATGACTGGTGAGTTTATGACTAGATCGTATCTTCTCTCTTACCTTTCGTGCCTGTAATTGTCTTCTCTATTCGAATAAACATTCGACCGGGCAGTTTCGTATATTGACGGGAGAGATCGAGACGAATGCAACTCTTCCACCTGCAGTTCGCGTTTTTCAACGAATCGTCAGTAGACGTAAGAGAAGTCATAAAGCGAAGTCCAAATCTCAAGAGAAAATACAATTAATTGGATAATTGGCAATGGGTTGACCAATTTATCGTCTTGTATTCCCAATTTTCCTACGGAGTGAGAGCGGCCACAAACGAAATTAATTGGACATTGGAATCGGTCAGAGATCCCTAGTTCACGTCACATTTCCCCTCGTGTTTCTCTTCTTCGAAACTTTGGCCGATCTCTCTCTCTCTCGCTTCTCACTCCGCTAATAATGGCGTTTACTGATTGTAGCCAGAATCTAGTCCATTCCCCTTATCAATCCCTTCTCTCACCACTTTTTCACTGGAAAAGACAAGCAAGCGGGCATTTCTTTGATAATGGCGTTTACTGATTGTAGCCAGAATCTAGTCCCTTCTCCTTATCAATCCCTTCTCTCACCACTTTTTCACTGGAAAAGACTGGAAATGGGGGCATTTATTTGATTTCTTGGCCCAAGGCAACAACCGCTTTGAATGTGGAGCGGGGAGGGAATGAGATAGAGGGAATGAGAAATAAAACATTACCTTGATCTGAGTGATCTTGGGATTGATCTCGCTTTGGCTCACGAAGCGCACTTGCTTGATGTCCTGCAATAATACACTCATTTATCCTGACTTCAGGTAACTCAAGGATGGGGATTGGGATCTTAGCACTCAAAGTGTTCTCAACTCTCTAGAAGATAATACAGATGTTTACTACTCACAAGATCTTCCCGCTTTCCCCTCACTTGTTTGAATAGTACTGAATAGAAGGAAGGGAAGAGGGAAGAGATCGGGATGAATCAATTCAGGAGCCAATGCTCTATTCATTTTTTTTGTCTCTTTTGGGTCAGAGAAACGAGAGAGTACGGCGAAGTGAGAGACCCAGATCATGAATCAATTGAATGAATCAACTCACTTTCTTCTTCTTCTGTCCATTCTTCCCCAATCGACAGCAGCAAAAGGGTGAGGTGACGGAGGAAGGAGAAGAGGACATACTGATATGGACAACTTGTAATATTGGCCACGTTTCTTTAATCAGCACACTCTCTAGTAAAAAAAACCGGCGAGAGAGTATGCCGAATGACGAGACATCGGTTCATATTCTGCTGATATGGAGAACCATTCAAGGGAAAGGAATCGCGATTGAAAGGTAAAGGTAAAGCGAGAGAGAGAGTAAGGTTGGGGAAGAGGAGAGGAGGGAGTGACCATGCAACAGCTGCTGAGATTGACTGGCAATGGGTAATTATCGCCCGAATTCTAGAAATGAGGGGAGGGGATCAGGAGAGAGATGGAGGGGCGGTTGTCAAGAGGATATTCTGCGGATCCAAGAGTGTTTTGACGTACTACTTTACAGATTGGAGAGTGGAAGAAGGAGGGAAGGGGGACACTGGGGAGAGCGAAGGATGAAGAATAGATGGAATGATGAATGGCCCTGGTGCGCATGCATAGCGGAGATACCAGATTTATAGAGATACCCTAGGGGTGAACGTTCGGTTTCGGGATAACACTCGTGCCAGATGGTTTTAGAGAAGCGACAATGAGAAGGTCTAGAGAAAAAGAGAGTCCGTATTCCCGATATTTCCGGGAATTTCGACAGAGAAAAACTGGAGAAGCGAGGTAAAAATCGATAAGATAAATGAGAAGAAGATGGAGGAGGATTATGATGATATTCACCATGGGGAATCGTCATGAGATGTTTTGCCCATCGGTGTCTCAGTTGTAGTGATTAACAACCATCGCCATTGCACTGAAGAATAAGATATGGAGTGAGGAACGGCAATAATAGGATGGCACTGATAAAATAAAGATCTCTTTCTTAGGGAAGAGTGCTCCTAACTATCATGTGTATCATAATCACCCAAAAATCGTCAGTGAGAAAACGTTGGACCAATAATCGAAGAATTGCCTATGATTTTATCTTATCTAGGGAAGATCGGAAACTGAACAATGATCTACTATGCGAGACGCGGGAATGGAGAAGAGACAACTCATGTATTCATGAAGGGAAACAGAAGGGAAGGTGGGAGGATGGGAGGAGAAGAGAGATGGGGAATGAAAGGGGAGGGATCTCTGCTGAAAAGTTGAGAAAGGTGTAAGAAGAGGGGTAAGACGAGTAACGAGAGTAAGTAACTATGGTGATGAGAGGGGTGAAAAGCTCAAGAATACGAAGTGATTGGCGCATTGAGATGAAAGGGAGAAGTTTGACCATAGAACGAGCTTAGAAGCAACAAAAAGAGTGCGAGGGAAGGAAATAAATGGCTCCTTATCAGCCTTGTTTCCAGGTGCGAAGTGGGAGAGAGAATGAGAGTGAAGTAGGAGGGAAGGAGGGAGGAGATGAATAGAGCAGTCAGTCGTATGCTCAATTGTTGCACCCACGTGCTCAAATAATTCAATTTCTGGAATTGAAAGGTCGAAGAACATGCGAAAAAGTACTGAAAAAGTTGCATTTGAAGAGAACTTCATTGTTGTTGAACGAGAAAGGATGAGGGGGGAGAAAGTATCTCAACCATACTTCCGCTCGCCCAAGAAAGGTTCTCATAGGCAGAATGAGCTCACGTGATGTTTAATCCATACTGAACAAGGCACCCGAACGATAGATAAGGAGAGAAAGTGCTGAATTGGCTTGGGGTGTCAGAACCCGTCAATGCTAGAAAAATGCAAATAACCAAGTAATGGTTGTGATGAGCATTCACCGGGAACGTTAATTTTCATATCTCCTTCGAAAAATACTGACTAAGATGTAACGACGAAACAATGGTGATTCAAAAGCGAAACCTTTTCATTTTTCGTTCATGCAATTACATTTCAGCTGGCGAATTCATACAGATGGAAGGAATTTGTGTCAAAAATGATCGCTGGATTTCCTATCGAATAGACTTCTTCATCCTCAAGGATTATTGAGAGATTCTTCTCTTTCTCATTGGAATCGAAAATCCCCGATTCTTGAATTAATTAAGAGTCACCATGGATACTCAGTGAATTCAAGAGGGAATCTTGAACGTAAACAAGCGACGTAGACGTAGAAAAAAGAAAAAATTTGAAATGATCAGTGTCGGCAAATGGGATGTGCGGGTTAGCGAGCATCCTATTCCCGGGAGGGAAGAGGAAGGAGGCCCGGTAGATAGCTCACTACTCCCGGCATCTTCCACTCTCCGCCATTCGAACGTTAATCAACGCGTGGAATGGAAGTATTCTCATGATAGGAAAATATTTCCACCAGGAAGATAGAAGAGAATACCCGTGATGTCAATCGGACACTAATTGTTGTTCCGTTCCTTCCATTTTGGTCAGTTGAAAACAGTAGCGTAGTGTTCGTTCAACAAATAGATACGATCGCCATATTTTCTGCAATCAAACTCCCCCTCTTTTTTTCCCTTTCTCTATGATGAGAAACCACTTGTTTTGCGTTACGCTCCAATGATTTTCAGGTTATTCTCGCTTGGGGAGAATTCTCGAATTTCTGTTGGATAAATAATGAGTGTCACATGTACGTTGAACATGGAGAAGAGACGATTCCTTTTGAGAATATGAGCTTATTGTTAAATGAAATTAAATGAATCAAGAGTGAATTCTTGTCATCACAAATATCACAAGTATCACGTGTCACCACAAGTAAGGTACACATCGAACACATGCCTCTTCTCACTCTATTATCTTCTTTCGAATCCTGCAATTCGAATTCCTTTCCTCTCATCGATAATAATATTTCGCGATGAAAAAAAACGATGGACGATTCCTCGTCCACTCAAATATTCCTAAATTGAACGAGGAAATATTGCCTTTTGATCATTGTTTCTCTCACCAGCTGATATCTCTCTTGATCATCTGATCTTGAGCTGCGATGAGGTTTTCGAGATCATTAGAGAAAAAGATTCGAGATCATGGTTTATCAGTTCGGTTCACGTTTTTTTGCCAGAGACACGATGAGGATCGTTGTTTTGTATTGGTCGGTTAGGAACCGAGAGCAAAGTACTCGGAGATAAGAGCAGTGACAGACGGAACACGAACAGACCTCTCAACATATTCCGCGCCTCGCTACTATTCAGTGGTTACATTCTGCAAGCTCTTAAAATCCGCATGAGAACGCTTCTCCAATGGATGATGTGACCGTAAGCGATTGCCAAATTTGATGAATGGTCTGCCTCTCTCATTTTGCAATAACTTTTCTATTGTATTTATTGTATTTCGTTTCCCTAAATTTTGATATGGCTAAATGAAAAGAAGAGAACATAGCCACCTGAATTTCCTACTCTTCTTCTCTGATATTACTCGCATTAGCACACTCAATTTACAGCTATTCGAGAAGCTGCTCATACCTGACATTTTCTCGGAAATCATGCGAAACGTGAAGATAAGAGACAGACTGAATCTGCGCCTGTGCAGTCATACGCTGGAAGAGGCGGTTGCTCGGTCGGACTTGTTTATCGATCACTGCAATGAACACGATTCGACCCTGCGCATTGATGGCGTCAGTTTCCGTTCAGAGTGGAGTTAGAATTACGGGTCTTCATTTACCACACTCTCTTCTCACCTGTCAGGGAGGCGAAAGAGTGCGTGAAATGAAGAGATGATTACCCGTATTTCGAACTTTAGTTCAGAGGGAGGGAGGGGAAACAAGCACAGTGTTGTGCAGTGCTTTCGCTGATAATTAGCAAATAAGTAATGCTTTACAGGGTGACGAAAAGCTGACTGTTCACTTGGGGAATACTTTTATGAGTTGTCAATTCGATGATGAGGAAGTAAAGAAGATGATTCTATTCCGAACTCGACTATTCGGAAGGGCTTACGTCAAAAGCGCTTGCATTGCCAACGTCAGTGCGCTTGCATTGCCAACGTTGATTTTTGTTGTTATCGATACAATTTATGGTTTTTATATGACAAATGAAACGTCAGATTAACTACAATAATGTCCCAATGGCGAGAATCAAGAGTTTGCTGAGCGGATTCGTTTTCAGAAAGGTTATAATGACAATTAGAAGGGAAGAGTACAATGAAAGGTGAGTTTCTGTTCGAAAAATAATATATCATACTGACTAGCTAATATTCGATTATTGCAGCGTTAAAGACTTCATTCGGGAACAGAAAGTGAGCATGAAATTGATGGTTGATTTTCTGTTAGAAGATGACACTCTTCTCTCTCTTCGCCCGATGAGTAGCATCTCGGCTTTTCTGGTGGAGGAAGGCTTTGTGTTTTCAATCTAAATATCACAATTCAGTGGAAAGAAAAACTTTCCGACGGAGTATTTCTTCAACTGCTCAAGAAAAATTATAAGCAATTGAGCATTCCCGTTGAAATCTCTTCTGCGAAAACATTGCTAGATATTGTCAAGGTGACGAAACAATAATCAAATATAATAAAAAGTGTTTTGTTTAGGCCATTTTCCGATGTAGGAAGGACCAGAGAATCGATTTCTCATATTCGGTGAAATCTGAAATCGTCGACAAATTTCTGCTTCTGATTGGCCTACGGCGAGCTGCAAATACAATATTAAATGAGAATTGCACCGAAGTAAGTATTTTATCACTAGGGTCTGCAACACTATTTCTATCAACGAAAAAGCACGCTTATCTTGCCTTGTGCAATTGATTTTTTTGTCTATCAGCTATCGTTGCACGTGGACGACTCCACTTTCGATGGTTCAATCCAGAGGGTTGGTCCATACAAACTCATCTATCAAGATAAAGTAAACATTCGCGTGAGCCATCACACAGTAGGACTGGACGACCCATTTGTTGTGATCGATCGTCAACACTAATATCATGTGTTCAATATCTTAGAAATGCTTTTTTTGAAAACAACCTTAGTGTTAAATTGCATGGTTCATTGTTCAATACGAAAAATGAAAATTATGCCATCACACAGTAGGAGTTGATGATCCATTTGTTGTCGAGAGCCACTCACGTGACCGATTTGCGCCTTGTGTTTCCCTATTTTTGTTATTGTAAAATAGCACCTTCGCATTCTGTGTAGAATAAGCAAATAAAAGAACGCAATCTTTGAAATCCGGAATAGTGTCTTCTTAAAAAGCATTGGTGTACTCGGTATTACAAAATAGGTGCGTTGCCGTCACATAAAGGAAGCAACATCGCTTGAATGATATTCTTGTTCACTCCCTTTATCCGTTTTACCGGAAATGTGCATGGATGTGCTTTTCTTCCCTCATGCTTTGCGCATTTCCGTGGATACCTTATTCTTTAACTCTTGAAGTACGTTGGCTGAGCTATCTTGTACGCGGTCCCGATGCTTCTCCATGCATTGTTTCCTATTGCCGTGGTAATTTTGACAAAGGGAAGCGGATGTGAATGATCACTTGGCGAAAAGTTCGTCATTGTTACTATAATTTATTAATTCTTATAAGCGGCCTAATGAGTGCTGGAATTTATGGGACAAATTGTATACAGGATGTGGAAAAATGGATGGGAAATGGTCTGAACGCAAAACAATGTGGAAAAGTGGTTTGTTTCTTTTTGGTTTTTAGAGTTACTCATCATGATCCACAGCATGCGAAGCTCACTTGTCGCGGAAGGTACGGCGGAGATGTCTCGTAGATGATGAAGATGTTATCCTGAGGTAGATGAGATGTTCAATGCTTCCACGCATTCCCGGACGGATGCACGATAGGGATGGAGAGAGAAGAGATCACACTCTCAATTTCGCGTTCTCGGCGAACCATCCGTCTCTTCATTCCTCGCAACAGTTCATATGGCAGTTCGAAACGACAGAGTCGAGAGGAATGAAGAGATGTATTCCACACTTACACTGCATTTCAGGTTCATCGCGGTGCCGGCGACGTTGTAGACCGTAGACACCAAGTCATTGGAGGTGCCATATGTATATAAACCATCGGAGTACCTGAGCAAAAAGCATCTGCATTCAAAATAGCTAATCTTGATTTTAGATAAAATAATAAATAATTTTCGTGTGTTTTTTTCTGACAACGTAACACACATAATGTTCTTGGGGCAGGCGAACACTTCATGCGGTGCAGGCGAGGGAGCACAGGTGGTGCCGGCGGGAATATTGTAATATTGTGGCGATGCCGCCACAGCGGTGCACGGACAAGCTGTGATGTCTGCGAAATTTGAATTAACATCATCAGATACTCACATATTTATTACATCAGATACTTATATATTTTAAAGTGCGTTCCTAGTTGTAAGGTACAAATTCAAGTAACCAAGTTCCCTCACTAAGAAACAAACTACCAAATAAAAATTGGTAAATATCTTACCAAGTATCGCACACACGTAACCAAATGCGACATCTTGTACTGATATTTCACCGGAGGATAAGTAGCGCTGAACTTGTTTCATAATTTTTTCACAAAATTCTTTTTGATTTTAAAGAAGTCCCACGAACCGCTCTCCTCATTTCGCACGCTCGCTAATTCGTCGCCTGCTTTCCAGGGTCACTTGACACGCAGCCAACAGCTCATATCTCAGTTCAAACGCAAACAGTTTCGAAAGAGTCATCGGGTAGCCACGGCATATCACAACGAGAACTCAGTTAGCCAGAAATTCGTGGGACATCTTCTTTAAATCTGGATATATTTTTAAAAAAGTTGCTCACACGGCAGCTGCCTAAATCTCGCAATTTCGAATTCTCCACAGTCAGCAGCGATCCGTCCCTGCGTTTCACCCTGAAATATGATTTTTTTTTCTCTGTAAAACTATCAGAATTGTTTTTTTTTGCTCTTTTCAAACCTTTACAAAATTCACACTCATTTGCCAGTCGAAGAGCAACGATTCCTCACTAAAATTTGAAACATCCTTTATGGGATTTCTTTTTTTTGTTTTTTTTTTCACAGCCAGCGCACAAGTGATAACGAATAGGGAAACAACTATCCACATTTTGCATGCTTTTTCGTCTGTCTGACTGACCAGCGAGAGAGAATGATGCATTCTGTATGCAAGATGAGGAGAACACACCGCACGATGAATGGCTGTCCGTCCCGGCCGTCTGGATGACGTCGCGGGCAGGGCGGCTGGCCGATGACCGTCTGTGTTAGCTCGGGATACGCCTGCTTGATGCACGGGTCGCCGACGCCATCTACAAAAACAGTATCGAATGCGAGACACGGTAATTTCGAGCGAGCGAGGAGGACAGCCGTTTCCAGAATAATATATGCTTCTCGTGTCACCAAGAATCGGAAGCGGCGGGCAGGTCGTTGTGGTCGTGGGAGACGTAGTCGTTGTAGTTGTTGTAGTTGTAGTTGTCGTGGTCGGGCAGCCGACCGTGGTCTTCACCCATCTCGTGTACGACGCCGCCATGAAGCAGGACGTCGAGCGAACGGCGTCCGCGCTCTGGAAGACGCACAGCCCTTGCGCGTCGCTGTGCGCGAAGGAGATGCACTGTAACGTTCACATTACAGGGTTGCATATCACATATCATATCATTATCACATATCATATCATTATCACATATCATATCATATCATTCGGCATCGGCATTCCCGGAAATGTAGGTACTACAGGCAAGAATTCATCGTCGTCTGGCTCGAGAGGGATCGCAATATCGAGCGGAGGTATGTCAATTTTTAAAATTATTTTTCATAAAAAGCGAATATACCGCACCTTAGCATCCGCTTCGCATGCGGCCTCGCAATCTTTCCTCGCATTTGTCCGAAGTGAACCGTAGCCTACGCGTGGTGTCGAGGTGATCTCGGACAAGAAGCAAGTCAGAGCGTTGGAGAGCTGGAATGGAATCAGAGGATCGCAAAAATTACTTGACGATGACGGGGATCGAACCCTCACTATACGGATATCCAAGCGCAGTAGCCCGTTGGATATCATGCACGACGTACCTCTATAGTTGCTAGTACAACAAGTAGTGCCTTCAGAATCATCACAATCTTACGGTGGCTCACTAAGAAGGTAGCTGAAGACCGCAGAAATTGTGTTGTTGCTTTGCGATTGCTTGTTGAGCTTTACCCCTCCTGTCCATTGCATGCTCATGCCCCTAGAAACGCGATCTCCTCCAAAGATCGGCAAACGTGGTCGCTATTTTGAAGATAATGATGCTTCCCAGCTTCCCGCATTGTCCCGAATTGCCATGGATATGCTGAAAAAGAGGAAAGAGTAGGAGAATAATCACGTACGATCAGGGCAATTCATCAATGACAAAATGTATTAGGGCTTAGTAGGGGCTTCGGTGGCGAACCAATCGCAAAAAAGAATTTAACAACATTGGTTAGCAACAACAAGAATATATCTGCTACTTTATATATTTGCCATATTTGATATTCATCGCCTCGAATCTTTTCCTTGTCTGAGAAGGCCATGTTAGATGAGGGAAAGAGGAAGACTTATATTCTATCTGATACTTTTATCTTGGTCTGCCCCTGTATTTGCCTATAGAAATCTTTTTTTCTGAATACCTGGCTCTTACTCACAGCGCGGTTCTGATGAGAAACCAACAGAAATGAGGAGAAGTGTACCGATATTTCGAACTCCATACTCTACTTTTCTCTTCCCATTTCTATTAACGCACATAGTCATAGACGCACAGAACTGTGGAGTGTTGTTTTGCCTGAGTCAGGCAACGAGAGTTCAGGGAGAAACAGTAGAGAAGAGCAGAGAAAGAGAGAACGAGAACGAGAAAAGAGCCACACTCACTGTTCTTCTGTATTTCGCGATTTCTAGCATTGTAACCTCCTTTTACGCTCATTTTTCCTGTCAAAACTAATTAAAATCCACTTTCAAGCATGGCGGATGACAATTCACCAAGCGAGGACGTGACTGTGAGTTTTATTATCGTTGTTTCGCAATAGCACTCGCTAAAAAAAGCTTTCAGCTATTCGAGAAGCTTCTAATACCGGATATTTTCTCTGAAATTCTGCGATTTGTGGGGAAGAAGGACAGACTGAATCTGCGACTCTGTAATCATGCAATAGAAGAAGCCGTCGCGCAGTCAGACATTCATGTGCCGCCTCGGGATTTCTTCGATTCGACAATGCATATCAGTGGGGTTAGTTACATTTCATTACTGGTCAAAGTGTTTGCAATTTTATAAAAAAAATCAAATTGTTTCTTTGAGTAAGCATGAGTAACCATTTCTATAGCATTGCTGAATTTTCTAACATGATTGTTGAACGGGAAACGCAACATGCATACTGACTCATACATTTCCAGGCTTGCGATGCTCTGACCATCTCCCTCAGAGGAATTCTTACGATGAGGTCAGTAAGGGATGGTCTGACTTTCTCAAATTTTCATGATTTCTCGTTTCTCTAATCAACGAGCCAGCTGCCAAAGTGATTGAACGATTGTTCAGGTCAGGTTATGATAGCCACAGCGTGAATGCAATGATTCGCGCTAGGAAAAGACTGTTCAAGCGAGCGTACGTGGACCTCGTCAAGATCAATAATGTCGGTTTCCAGATTTTCAAATGTGAAAAATGCGCTTTAGGTGGACTACAACATCGTTAAAATTGAACAGATCAAGAAATTGCTGAAAGGCTGCATTTTCAATAAACTTGTAATGATGATTCGAAGGAAAGAGTTCAGTGCATCGTGAGTTTAAAATTGAGCAATTATTAAATAAAATTTTAAATTTAATACTTATTATTGTTTATCAAAAACATTCCAGCTTGAATGACTTCATTCGAGAACAACAACGATCGAGTGTTCGATTACTCCTGAAAGGATGCATGTTGGATGATGAGACTCTTCTCGCGCTCACTCGCACTGGAGGCATCTCAGCCCTCACGATAAGGTGTCTCAAGGTGCATTTTCTCCTTGTTTTCCATGCAAGTATACTTTGAATCCAGTTCTCCGACGAGATAATCAGGAAGTTATCGGCAAACACGCTGCTCCAACTAATCCGAAGAGGACACGAGAAGTTGAGCGTTCCAGTCGATTTCACTTCAGGAAAATCAATTCTCGATGTGATCAAGGTTAGTCACATTCTTGCTGAGGATTGTACCCCCGAGTTATAACTGGAAAAAGTGAAATTACAACTCATGATGCAAAAAATGGCGAAATTTCAGGCAATCGCGCAGAACGAGGAGAAACAGAAGGTTGAAATATTCATAAAATCTGCAATCGTCGATGAATTTCTGAAGATGATTGGCGTCCGCCGGACAACGGAAACCATCGAAATTGAGCGCCGAAGCAATGTGAGTAATCTCTTATTTACAATGAATCATTAAATCATTTCGAAATACAATTAATTGCAGTTCTCTCTTGAAGTGAGTAATGCTGCAAGCAATCAGTTCTTTGACGAGGCCGATCAATATCGGGGCGATTTCAAATTGTTCTACTTCGAGAGAGATTATTGCAAAGTGCAAATTTGTGTGGCCGATCGAGACATGGATGAACCGCATTTGTCAATATCGCGTATTAATGTGGAGTAGATATTTTGTAGATAAAAGACTTGTTATCCAAATATTTACCCAGGGAAAATAAATTTATTCCATTCTCAATTCGTGACAAACTGCAAAAATAAATATTTGATCAACGAGTGTGTGTGAGCAAGTATGAACAGGTATCTGGGTTGTGGTTGTTATTGTTTTGAAGATCAAAACAACAACATCAACTAATCAAAACAAGTATCGCCGGCTCTTCTTCATATTATTATCCCGTTCGCGCTCGTCATCGCTACCCCAGTGACCTGTAATTATTTCAATAATATTTTTGATTTTATCCACATTAAATTTGTACTGTAGGAGCTAGGCCTGAGATCCCAAGCTCCTAATTCTAGGACCCACGATGTTTCAGACTCACAACGTCGAAAATAAAAGGGTAACTAAGGGGTTCGCCCAGTCAGATCCCAATGATCTCCAGGGCCCGACAACACCAAACTAAGGGGTTCTTGCCCTAGTCAGTCACCACTTTTGTCATCATCGGGAGTTGTCTCTCCGACCTGTACTCTCGGCGAATTTATCGATGATCATCGAGATGGGGAAGGCGAGCACGATGATACCGCAGACGGAAGCGACCGCGGCGACTACTTTACCACCTGGAAAGGTCATTGGTTAGGTATCAGGAGATAACAAGTTATTATTAATAACGATCAAATATCATCCTGTTGAGTAAAAGATAAATTTCATATTTCTGTGTTTTCTGTTAGCAAAAGACGGAAGCGACGGCGGCGACTGCCTTGCCGCCTGGAAATAGTAATAGTTATAATTAAAATTAGTAACGGATAGCTATTAGCAAATCTATTTGAAAGTTCTCAGAATTTTGGATATTTTTCCTATTATTATACTAAATTATCTCAGATATAGCTAAGACGGAAGCGACGGCTGCGACTTCCTTGCCGAATTTATCCGTTAGCTTGCTTAGTTATCAGAGGATCAAATTGAAGCACAAGATGACAAGTTTCGAAAATTTCCCTATTTCTAAACTTTTTTGTCCAAACAGCTAAAAGGTATGCAACGGCTGCGACTACTTTACCGCCTGGAAATAGTGTTTACGAGAGCACTGCACCTCTGGAAAATTCGAATGTTTTCCCCGGAAAATACATCTTTCACTTCTTAAAAAATATTCAGTTGTGTTTCAGCAAAATTATTTCATTGTTTCAAATAAAGTAAATCAATGCTCCAGGCGGTCGACATCGAGAAAAAAATAATACGAACTAGTGTTGTTCGCTCGAGCGTTTTTCGCGAGCGCTCGTCGCTCGAGCGGTCTCTCTCATTCGTCGCTCGAGCGATCCGGCGCTCGAGCGCAATGCACGAATGATCGCTCGAGCGCTATTCTCGAAACGAGCGCTCGAGCGATAAATGAGAGACTGCGCTCGAGCGCTCGAGTGGATTGGAATGA
>LS488522.1:4139-17928 GCA_900490705.1 Pristionchus arcanus | reverse complement strand
CGAAATGTCATTCATCCAATTGGCAAGAATTCTACATGCATGGCAATGTATCCTCGTCGAATATTCACATTCATATTTCGACTTTTTTTGAGCAGAATGAGAAGGGGAATCGGATGAACTATGAATACGTTCACTAAAGACATGATCAATTCGGTACTGAAAAGGTGCATTTGAGAGTAATGAGAAAGAAGCGCTTACTTCGTTCCAATATCGGTAAAACAGGATTTATCCAATTCAAAGCCGTATCTAAGCAGAGATGAGTTTCTTGCGTGCGACATTTAGACTACTCTCGCTCGAAAAACTTGTTCGAGCTTTGGCCCTAATTGAAGGCTACGATGCTTGTTTTCACACCATTTGCTTCTTCGAATGACTTCCTGGTGATTGAACGTACATACAGTTCAATAATGAGATCATCCGATTTTAGATCGATCATTTTCATGATTCATGCTCACTTGCTGACCTCTACCCGGAAACCATGTCATGCATACCCCAGTGATTATTTAATGATCTTGATAAACGAAAAGCTACGAACATTAGCATCAACCGGATACACTGCAGAGTCTTAACGGGTCAGTGGAAAGCTCTCTCATTTCTGCACAATCTCTAACAATCTCAGGGGTCACACCACGCCCACGATTGACTGATCACTTCTCTGATATGACCCCCTATCATTTCCCATCGTCATGCAATCCTGACAAAACCTTGCGAGGGATTAGAGATGCGTGTCGAAAGTGATAGGAACGAGAGACAACGGTATGGAGATAGCAAGCTCTTCATTCGTCAACCCCATATAAGAGGGGTCGAATCCCAATCTCTTCCTCTTAGCCATGCAGTCGCTATTTGCAGTTCTCCTGCTCAGTGTGTGCGGTGAGTTCAATCTCAACTAAATACTTCAGCATTTGACAAGTCGAACGTTCTTGATTACTGTAGCATACCCTCGTTCAAAAATGTTTACTTTTATGGAAAATATTTACCATGGATTGTTTAGCGCTCACCTCAACTGTCGTTTCGTCGACAGTGCGCTTGGAGTCGAGACCGGCTGATGGTATGTATTATATCTTCAGTACAGTTATTCAACTTCATCACCTTCACACTTTTGACATGCTCGAATTCCATTGATATTACCCCGAATCTTACTCAGACGAAAATCCAATTCCAGTCTCATCCGGCTGTGATCTCTCCGATGGCGTCGCTTCGTTCGCTTCGGATCTCGACGTTGACGTCGTCTTCATCGTAGACGTATCCAAATCAATGGACAGTGATCGGCTCGTACAGGTATGGCGTCTAGAGCTGTTCATATTCGTATGATTCCCCAGCGATATCCAAGGAGGAAGAGATGAAAATTGTTTAGTGCAACTCAAAATTGATCGATCGAGTACTACTGTTCTTGGATAGTTCTAAATTCCGACCTTTTACTCAATTCTTTTGGTTGGCTTTGATTTTGGTTATTATCACCAATGAGATAGAGACAATGAGAAATTTCGTTTGATAGGCGAAATGTGTAGTTGATGACTTTCAAGCACGCTCATTGTGCAATATGATGATAACATTACAGGCATCGTCCCTCGTCGAATCCATTGTCGACTCTCTCACGTTGAATCACGAGTTCAACCGATGGAACTCATCCGATTCCAATTCGACCTACTGGAACATGATCGACTTGGCTTTCGCATGGAATAACACAGACAACTCGACATTCAACCGTGAATTCTTCGAAGTGCTTGGAACAAGCCTTGCTTTCGGCTGGAACAATACCGATAACAATGGAACTTCGACTCGTGAATTCCTTGAAACCTTTGCTTTCAATGCTATGAGTGCATGGAATAACTATACCGACAATAACTCAACATTCAACCGTGATTTCTTCGAAACATTTGCTTTCGGTTGGAATAACACCGATAACAATGGAACTTCGACTCGTGAATTCCTTGAAACCTTTGCTTTCAATGCTATGAGTGCATGGAATAACTATACCGACAATAACTCAACATTCAACCGTGATTTCTTCGAAACATTTGCTTTCGGTTGGAATAACACCGATAACAATGGAACTTCGACTCGTGAATTCCTTGAAACCTTTGCTTTCAATGCTATGAGTGCATGGAATAACTATACCGACAATAACTCAACATTCAACCGTGATTTCTTCGAAACATTTGCTTTCGGTTGGAATAACACCGATAACAATGGAACTTCGACTCGTGAATTCCTTGAAACCTTTGCTTTCAATGCTATGAGTGCATGGAATAACTATACCGACAATAACTCAACATTCAACCGTGAATTCTTCGAGACTTTTGCTTTCGGCTGGAATAACACCGATAACAATGGAACTTCGACTCGTGAATTCCTTGAAACCTTTGCTTTCAATGCTATGAGTGCATGGAATAACTACACCGACAACAACTCGACTTTCAACCGTGATTTCTTTGAAACCTTTGCTTTCGGATGGAATAATACCGACAATAACTCAACGTTCAATCGTGATTTCTTCGAAGTGCTTGGAACAACTCTTGCTTTCGGATGGAACAATACCGATAACAATGGAACTTCAACTCGCGAATTCCTCGAGTCATTCGCATTCAACGCTGTCAACGCATGGAATAACTATACCGACAATAACGCGACATTCGGAAGGAACTTCTTCGAGATGTTCACTTTCCCTTCCTCCAACCACACTGGAAATTACTCACGCGTCGGATTGATTGCAGTTGGAGATTCCGCAGAGGTAAGAAATTGTAGACCAAGTGAAATTCAATCGTCTCATATCAGATCATATTCGACTTCTCGTCTCCATTCAACAACTCGACTAATCTGACTCGTTCGACCGCGTCCCATGCCAATCTTCGAAGGTGAGAATTATTCATGTAGCGAAAGGAATTTAAAATTATTATTTCGTAAATTTGAAATGCACCGAGATGATTTTAGTGGCATGGCCGAAGCGTTGGACATGTTTGCACGAGCGCCCGAGAGGTCCGCCCGACAGATCATCTACGTTATCTCTGCAACGCCCGCAGCTCCCGGCCACCCTCGATTCGGAAGGTCGCAACTCCACTCGACAGCCGCAATGTTCAAGAGGAACGGAGGAGTTATCGTCGTCGATGGTGAGTGATTCAGGCATAGTATGACAAAAGGTGGATGTCGGTAGTGCATGACAATTGCTATGTCGTTTGGGCATCTGCCAGACTTTCAACAACATAAAATTGTATTACAGATGTCGCAGCCGTTCCCAAGCCGGGTCTCCACAATCTCGCATCGCCCGGATTCTACAACGTCGGATTGAAAGAAGATGTCAACGTGGAACTGAAGAAACTCTGTGAAGGTGAGTAAGGAATCTCTCGTATTTAAACTAATTTTGTTATTCCAGCCAACTCCTCGTAAACCGAAGAAGCCAAGAGCGGGTCATAGAAGAATTGCCAAATTCGATAAACATTTCGACATATTCTTTGGTGCTATTTCATTAACGATTCAGAATCGATAAAAACAGACTTTTTTTCTGAAACCTTTGAACATGGCAAAAACAACAAATTATCAGATAAACAGCGTGAAAAAACTGCACGTACCGGCCATATTTGTGGCACTATACATCAATTTTTGGTTAACCACTCCCGGTTGAGCAGAGATAATCATTGGTTGCATGTAGTATTCTCACGCGGGAAGCAGATGCTATCGAATATCACATCAGAACTCTCCAACATCGCATTCGTTCTTCATGTTTCTCACAAATTATATATCGCGAAAAGATACTGATCGATACGTTCCATTGTTCGAAATTATCTACGGATTTGAAGTAAAATATTAGTGTTTTCCTTTAATAATTTTTAACGGAATTTCTAGTTATTCTTTGATTTTCTAACAGTTATCACGGGAATTATCGTTATTGTTGTCACTTTTCGAGCGACCAAAATGCACCGAGTGGTATGTAACTTCAAATATTTTTTTACTGAATAATAATTAATTTCAGGTGCGCCTGCGAATTATATGCACAGTTCACTTAGGTGTCGTATACATGCCGTGCCGATTGTTAGTTCTGCACCATCAGTACTACGGGCCTTCTTATTACGGTGTTTATTCTGTGGGGAATTAATTTAAATTCTTTATTCAGTTGAGACAACTCGATTGATCGTCGGAAGTATGGTAAAAGAATTGTTCCTTGGATACATGACTTCAATGTGAGTTCTCGCAGGATGCCACACTAATGATTGATTCATTTAGAATCTCGATTGTAGCCGTTGATCGATGGGTAGCCACGAAAGCATGGGCATGGTAAATTCTTTCATGTTTTCCTCCCTTGCCCATTGTGAATGAAGTTCAATTAGATGGGTTCTCGCTAAATATATGTTTTAACGCCAACTCCTGATCCACATACCATCAAAATTGTAGCCTTCTTGTGTAGGAAACATCTTGCGATATTTCAGCGTGTTAGAAGTCACGTAAAAACTCTCTACGAGATGTATTCTTCTAGCACCCAAAACAAATTACACATTGAGGTACGAAAGCGGTGCAAACTCTACTCTGGTATTCTTCGCATTTCAAGAGTGTGCACTGTACATTATATCTACGTCTATTGCCTATCTTCTCGTATTTGGTTATTAATGTTCTATATGCGAGTTGCTGATAATGGTTGTCTATCAGGTTACATTACATCCATGGAAGCCACTTATGCATTTGGAGTTATTATTATCATTGGCGTGATGGTATGTATCTTTCACCATCCCTCCAACACAAATCATTCAAGCTTATTGTAACTGTGTATCGTCGAAATCTTTGTTTGATATCTGAAATGAAACGAGGAGCCGTAATCAATCGCTATTCCGTCGCTAGAACGTTCCAGATTCGAGAGAATCTCTCGGTGCTAACTGTAACTGACATTTACCAAATGCACCTAACCGGAACTATTTCAGTCCTATAATAAGATATCTCGGCCACTAATCGTTGCGTGTATTCCACCATTTGGATTTTACTTGATATTCTATCTTATTCCTCCACGTATTGGATTGGATTTTTTTAGATTCTTCTGTGCTGCATCTTACGATCTGTGGCTGGGAATGTGAAAAACGACCACAAATTTCAGAAATGCTTTTATTTTTTCAGACTTTGCGTGGTCATCATTTGCAGCATTCCGTATTATTTTCCACGCTTGAGAACTTCATTGAAATGTCGAGCTATTTCAGTTGCATCAATAACATCTGTTGCAAGCATTGAGAAGTAAATTGTGTGAGAAATAATAAGTGATGATTTGATTTTTTCAGGAACACTCAAGAGACATCCGACATTTATTTCAACATGCTTACGTTCGACTTGAAGCGGAAATAATGTGGTCTTCTATGAATCCTGCGACATTATGTGTTTTTGAATGGAATAGCATGACATTTCACTCGAGAATTTCACCTGTCAAATGCCGATGAAAGAGTTGACATTATTTTGTATCACCACATTGTTTATCGAGAAAAAAGGACCCATGCCGAAATTGGTTCGACACCAACGCGGTAGTAGAAATTATCCAAATTCGTGTCCGAAAAGGTGCCATTTACACTACACACCAGGTGCAGTCGAGGAAATTGAAAGAAGTTTCTTAGTTGTAGTCGACACGACGCACCCAAATTTCCTCTGAACCACTTTCTAATGTTTCTTGTCGATTACAACATTACCCAGAATATAACGCGCCAGTATGTGCCGATGTTCGAAATCATCTATGGCCTCGAGGTATAATTGAGCAGTCTCTGAATCATTTCAAATGTAACTATATTTCAGCTCCTCTTTATACTTCTCACATTTGTCATCGGTTCCTTTGTGATCGCTCTGTCTTGTAATGCTAGTAAACTCCATTTATCGGTGAGCGATTAACAAGATATAATTCGATGAACATTTGAAAGGTGCGTCTCCGAATTGTGTTCCCGATATTCGTATTCCTCTTGTATATTCCAACTCGAGTGAAAATTATGCATCACCAGTACATGGGACCCTCTGATTACGGTAGAGCGTAGAAATAGAGAAACTAAATCCGGTGCTTATATCAGTTATTACGACTTCTTTGATATTCGGCAGTTTGATGAAAGAGTTCTTTCTCGGATATATGGCTTCGTTGTGAGTTATGGACTTCAGACAAAATGATAGTTTTAAAATTCATTCAGAATCACAGTGGTCGCTTTCGACAGATGGGTGGCAACAAAAGCATGGGCATGGTAATTTCGTTTCAAATTGTCGATATTTATTCTGATTCTAAATTCAGTTCTGAGCTCTTTGAGGTACGAAAGTGGCGCGAATTCAACCCTTATTTTCTTCGCATTTCAAGAACTTACCGTAGTGCTAATTGCATCCACCATCTCATATTTTCATGTATTCGGTAAGATTAGTTTCCATGTGGTGAAAAAATGCCCAACATTGTAGATTATCTGACAACTATGCAAGCACTATTTTGTTATGCAGCACTTGTTATCTTCGGTGTAGTGGTATGCTTTTTCAAAAATTTATTTTTTACAGACAATAATGGAGTTGGACAATTACAGTTTTGCACATTCGTGTTTGTTCGAAATATGCGAGTGTTGCGAGAGCGTAAAAGAGGAGCTGAAATCAACAATTATTCCGTGTGCAAAATCTATCAAATCAAGGAGAATATATCAGTGCTTACGGTAATTTACGATAATTATCTTGAATAATCCAACTGTGAACATTCCAAGTCCTACTATGAAATGGCTCGCCGACTAACAGTTGCGATATTTCCACTGTTTTCATTCTATCTGGTCTTCTACCTTGTTCCTTCTAACATTGGATATGATGGATTACGCTACTGTTGTGCTTCGTGTTATGATCTATGGCTGGCAATGTAAGTTTTACATTGTAATTTGTCTGTTTGAGACGTTGTCTTCAATTTCCTGTCAGGTCGTGCGTATTCGTTCTCTGTTGTGTGCCTTACTACTTCCCACATGTGAAAAGTGTGTGGAAACGAAGAAAGCGATACGCAGAACGCCACGATTCCATCGCGAGCATTGAAAAGTGAGTGACTATAAAAATAAATGATAGAAAAACATTTTTAGAAACACCGCCGAAACCACGGACGCCTACTTCAATATGCTCACAAATGATTGGAAATGATTTAGTAATCGGCAATTATCTCATTCACAATAAAATAAGATTCATTATCACGATCACACACACTTTATGCTGTTCCTTTATTCGAGTCAGTATACAGTATTGGTCAGGTGAGAGTTCCAGACGGTCGTTGCTCCAATGAACGATATGGATTCTTGACGAGGACAGAAGAGCGATAGGAGGCCATCCCTGAAATGCTTCTTACGCTTCATACCTTGACAAATATAGTGTCGACGTTTGTTATTGTAATGGACAATCAAACACAAATATATATGTTTGTGTTCGTGTCAGCGTTGCTGATCTTTATGCCTGCGCCTCCTCAGGGAATTCGCCTCGCACTCACCTATAGTCCTTAATGAGCAGAATGACGACGATCGCATCGAAGGCCTGCCATAAACATAATATTTTTGTTATTAGTTCATTTTCCGAGCAAACCGGGAAACAAGACGTGATTGTCATGCATAGATCAGCAATGTGAAATACATCTGGAATACCAAAGAATGGGAACAGAATCACGCATCCGAAGGGAGTGTACACTAGGAACACCGGTGCTGACGCCTAAAATTCCTTCTAAAAGCGTAATATTTTCCATCAAACTTGAGCAAACAGCGCTTGCAGAATCTTGATTTGCAGTTCTCGGAAGTTTGAGGTGAACGTTTTGGCCTTTCGTATCTGAGCGAACGTCTGAGTGGCGAGGAAAATTGCAATGGAGAATTGAATGCACATGACGATCACTGCACCGAGAAGAATAAGGGAAGCTCGAACGTTCACTTGGCCGTCTTTCTGATATCATAATCCCGTTCTCATCTCTCGCTCGCCTCCCATGCTCACCCAATGATGCATCACTTTGAACCCAGAAACAGTTGTGTTATACTTCTCGAAATATCGTTGTTCTACCAAATGCGAGTCGTCATTGTCAGCAAAAAGAGCAAGAGTCGTCCTGTAAAACGTTATCTGAATTGAGGTCGTAAGATAAAAAAACTGCACCATGTGGCCCCTTGCGCGAATGCAAACGATGGCCTCGTGAAAAGTGTGAGGTTGACAGGTCTGATTATTGATTTTGTGACCCGGAAAATAATTTTCTCACTACTTTTTAACTGCCCAAAATCGATGTAGGAAGTTTACATTCGTTAGAGCGAAAGGTACAGTGAAGCATGAAACGTAAATTACTGTGGGCCACTGAAATATCGCAAAATAATAAATTATGAAATGGTTGCATACCGGGAGAGTCGAGAATCTTGCTGAATACATGGTGAACACGCGATCAAAATTGAAGATTTTCTGAATATCAGGTAAATTTGATTTCGGTGAATTTCCCAACTGGATCGACGATTGCATGTAGAGCTGTCAGATACAGGTCGTAGCAAGCGAAAATGATTAGCAAATATTTGTATGATCCCAGATTTTTTTGCTGAATCGTACGCAGAGATAGATGAGCATAACATTGGATATTATCCCGAGAACTGGATAGGAGTTGTGCCGAAGCAATTGTCAGTTAGACTTACCAATATTCAAATTTTCTATAGCGTGCTGTAAATTCATATTGAACGAAGGAACTCATCACTGATAAGTTCTCTGTCGGATTCAGAATTCGATGCCCATGGGAACTCCTAATGGGCGATAATCGCACGCCAACTGATCTTCTAGACATCAGATAGCGCATCTGATCACCAGATTTGATGCATGAAAAAATAAGAGCCCGTTTGAGGAACCGAATTTGTACTCCGAAAACATGCATGTATTTACATTAAATATTTTCATCACTACTCAGACGCATGAAAACGTAAAGTTGTACGGCACAGTGACTACACTACACTGGAGATAAGAAGATCAAATGTGCAAGCTACGGAAATTGAAATTGAAAAATTGAAATCCAAATTTTCTAACTGATGCCCGTCCTTTCGTGAAAAATGTATGTATCTAGTCTAGCACCCCAATTTTCTCCCCCGCGAGCATGTTTTTCCACTGTTTCCTCCCTCGTTCGACCTTTCCACGCTGTTATCATGTGTGAGTAGTGCAGTGACTGAAAGACAGTACGAATATAAGAGAGCACAGACATTCCTGCTCGTATGATCAGTTTCCACTGATGAATCCTGTCCAGTCATCAACCTCAGACGTATTCCACTCCAGTATTCGCCTGCTTGAGCAGTATTCTATCCTGAACTAGCCGCGTGTCTTGTGATCCCGGTAATCAGTCGGTTGTAAAGAGACGGCAAGACGAAAAAGGAGTGCGCTCACAGTTTGAGCGCAGTGAAAACACCCCAATCCTACTATACTGCACTTTCCATTCGTAGAGTTTCTCCTTTCTCTTCTAATCAACGCTTTCCCTTTTCTCCTGAGGTAAACGGGTTAACGCGAGCGAGAGTAAGGGAGAAAGTGAGAGTGCGAGCGAGAGTGAGAGAGCACTTGACCATTCTGTCACTTTTCCGTTGCTTGCGGTTAATTGCTAACAACAGTTCCACAATCACTGTTCCTGTACTGTTCAGTTCTAGTTCCGTGCTACAGTTTGATTAGACTCTTCTAGTAACTTTGCTAAGTCCTTCTCGTATAGATGGCTTCTCGAGAGCAATATACTCTGGAGGAGAAGTTCCAAGCATGCGTGGACATTATTCAGACCATGCCAAAGCAAGGTTAGCCACCACTTGTTCTATACGGTATGTGGAATTCACAATGGATCCCAAATTCTCAGGTCCGGTGCCCACAACGTACGTTGAGATGCTCACAATGTACTCGCTGTACAAGCAGGTGCTTTATTGTCATTATTTATCTTCGGAACAGAATAGTTCAGGCAACACTAGGTCCGTGTGAGACGAGCCAACCAGCCTTCTGGAGAATTGAGGAGCGATACAAATGGTTGGTTATGGTATTACTCATCGAGAAATTTTCTAAAATCTTAATTTTCAGGGACTCTTGGCATAAACTAGGAGATATGGATCCCGTCGAGGTAACATTGTTGCAGTTTAAGAAAATCGTTTCATTTTTAGGCCATGGAAACCTATGTCGCCGGTGTTCTGGAGAAAATTGATTATTGTGCTGAGCAGTGAGTTTCTTCTTTTTCTTCTTTCAAAAAAATCAATAATTATATTCTTGAGTTGTAATTGGGACGAAATGTTCGTCAAATACAAGAAAGAATACGATGAATTCGAGCCCAAACTCAGGTAATATATCTTCATCGTATCAATAAAATAGCATGTTTTTCAGAAAGCAATTTCGAATCATTGATCGCGAGCTGGTTGACGAGGAAGGAAATTTTATAGTGAGAACAAGATCGTGAAATCGAAAGTAAGAATATTGAGAAAGAACAGTATTTCAGCCTCGTAAACACTCCCCTCAAGAGCCCCTACCAGAGGGCGAGTATTCTCTAGAGGAGAAGTTCCGCGCCTGTGTTACGATCATCCAGAGTCTGCCCAAGAGCGGTTAGTGTCATTTCCAGATCAATTGCACTGTAACATGAATTATTAATGTAATTCAGGACCGGTACCTACAAGCTACGCTGAGATGCTGACAATGTACGGCCTTTACAAGCAGGTATTCTGATAGCTTTTTTTGTGAAAAAAACATTAGATTTAGGCAACTGAGGGCCCGTGCACGGGCAGCCAGCCCTTCTGGAACATCGTCGAGCGATTCAAGTGGTTCGTCCTTGACTTACTTTATCCTCAATTAATTTGTGTTCATGCAAAAATGGTAATTCCAGGGACGCATGGAATCGTATGGGCGAGTTGGATAAGAGCGGGGTGAGTATTTCATACCTTCCAATGCTTGGAGAATTGACTGTTTAGGCGATGGAATTGTACGTGGAAGGAGTGCTCGAGAAGGTCGACTACTGTGCGGAGAAGTGAGTTTCCGTTTTCTACTTTCTTTCGAATTTAATATTCTGAAACAACAATTTTTATTCCAGTTGGGACTGGGACGAAATGATGACAGCGCACGCCAAAGACTATGATAAATTGCAGCCGATTCTGAGGTGTGTCTTTCTATTATGGTTATTGATAAGTTTGAAAATGGCCATTCCAGGGAGAAGTTTCGTATCATCGACCGCGAATTAATCAAGGAGGACGGAACGCAAGAAGTGAGCAATCTGAATAGTCAAAAAAATCTAACTCGTCATTTAGCGCCGAGCTCCGACAAAGCGTCGCACAACCGGTGTACTCTCATTCAATCCGAACAGAGCAAAGACAAGGGAAATTTCTGTCGAAATTCCCAAAGGTTCGCCCAAATATGCCGCTTTTGATCTCCGCCTTTGAGCAACTGTTCAGACGAGGTAATTAATACGAATACTCACACTCCTGATGATCCCTGCTCCGATGCTGAATACATTTCCGCGGTCAAAGGTTCCGAACTTGGTGTTTCTCACTACGATAGTCTTTTTCGTTGCCTACCAATTAGCCAATACTCAGCGTAGCATGGTCAAATATAACATAAATAGCATGTTTAGTGTTTATCACGAATTTTTAAGACCATTGAACTCGAACACTCGAAAGTCATATTTTTGACTTTTTCATCATGAACCCGGGTTCATGGTCACGGAGTACTTTTGGGGCATGAACCCCGGGTCATGGTCGAAAAAATGACTATTTCACAATCGAGTTCTGTTGAGATATAAATGCACGATGAACTGTAAAAATGCTATTTGAGCTATATTTGACCATGCTACGCTGAGTATTGGCTAATTGGTAGGCAACGAAAAAGATTATCGTAGTGAGAAACACCAAGTTCGGAACCTTTGACCGCGGAAATGAAGACTACAACCCCCATCAAGTTCCTGTTTTTATTTTTTTAATACATATATGTGGACTTGTTCTTCCATATTTTCAGGGAAACTTTTGTGGCACGCATTTCGATGATGACTGAAAACATTATTTTTTTCTATTTTTTCGATATTTTTATTTTTAACAAATTTATTTTTACACTTTCAGCTTTCGTCCAAATTGTATTTTATTCGTATTATTTTTCCGCATTTTTTGGGCCAAACCGGAAGTCTCTAGCTCATCTGGGAGCAAAGATACGATATAGCCGGGACCGGATCCGGAAAATTCCTAAATGCCGGCCCCTGGACAAATTGCCTATATTTTTCGAAATATATTCCTTATTGCATTATAAAACTAAAGTATGGTCGGAATCACCCAAACTTTTTGCAAGTTGTTCCTAGCGATACCCATGATAATAGTATTGATGTGTTTTATATTTTCAGCAAATAAGATAAAAATATGTTTACGGTTGCCATTACTAATGTCTCAATGAGTACTCAATGAGCACTGAATTCTATTCCGGGTGCATTCGCTGATCTTCGGAAATGCGAAATTGAGGGTTGCTTTTTACGCAAATTCGAGTGAAACTGCCATTTTCCAGTTCAAAGAAGCATTTTGAAATTGATCAAGATCTTCTGGAATCAATGAGTTGCTTGTCAGATACAAACATTCCAAAAGTCGTTACTATCATACTTTCTAGGAATAATATATATCAGCAATTAACTCTTCACAAAATACTGTCATTCACGTATTCATTACCTGTGTCAATGAGTGATGACTGAACGATGGCAATAATCGATCGAATAAAAAATAATAGTGATCATTCAGTAACAATCTACGTCCAATGATTCATCTAAATTGCATCGATTCTGAGTAAACACTACCCTACATGCGCAAAAAGAAGGGTGCCAATTTTGCAAAAGTTTTTGCGTTACGTCCACTTCCACATAAACTTTTGGGCAAATGTGGGCACATATGTTCGCCGATTTCGATATCTGCTCGGCATTGGCTATAGTCGAATTTATCATCAATTGTTTCGCACAAGCTGCCATGGTAATTGCAGTGCATTCAATTGCAGCAGATAAACATCTGCACGGCAATTTCAAGTGAGTATTTTACATCTTCATCTCTTTTCCTTTATCCGATCCTCTCCAGATTTGTGCTCTGCATGGCGCTTTCTCGAACATTTCTCAATGGTGTGAGGAGAAGTGTTGCGAATTATCTGACCTTGTTTTGGACTGATGAAATCTCGCCGGAGTTCATGGTTTGGATGATATATTTCGTTGTTACATATTATTTCCAGAGTTTCTACAAACACGTGAGCATGTTTACAAGTACACTGCTCTCAATCAGCATGCCATTTGTGGCTATAGAACGCCTTCTTTATACGTATAATTTTGCCAATTACGAAACGAGAAAGGTCTCACCTCGTTCTTTGGCATGCTGTGCGACGATAGTGGTAATCATTTGTTCATAAATCAAGTTGCTGAAAAAAATTCTCAGATCCTGGCATCTGTGGGAGTAGCCGTATTCGATAACTCCGCGATCCCGCTTTCTTTCAAGTTCATAGCTCCCGTCTTTACATTGACAGTGAGAAAAATTAATTTTGGGCGACAATATCAGTGATAATTCGATTTCAGATGATGTGCTTCGTCTATCGCGAGAATCTGAAGAAAAAATCTCAGATCCTGGCATCTGTGGGAGTAGCCGTATTCGATAACTCCGCGATCCCGCTTTCTTTCAAGTTCATCGCTCCCGTTTTTACATTGACAGTGAGAAAAATGAATTTTGGGCGACAATATCAGTGATAATTCGATTTCAGATGATGTGCTTCGTCTATCGCGAGAATCTGAAGCGGCGTCATTCAGAACAATCGTCATCTCTTGACGAAAAAGCCCTCGCTCGGAGAAACATGAACGTATGATTAAAAATGTAGCTATGACAATCAG
>LS488516.1:0-17241 GCA_900490705.1 Pristionchus arcanus | reverse complement strand
GTGCCAGAGAGGATCGTCTGAGACGATCCTCTCTGGCACGCCGTGGCACGCCGATTCGTCTCCTTTGCTCGTCACAGCAGACGTATTCTAATGAGTTGAGTGCGGGAGCGGATCATTTTTGGCCAAGCGAGACGTTTATGAGTGCTGCTACTAAAGATCAAAGTTCGAAAATCACATAACTAGGCGTTGTGCGAGAAGGGTTTTTCAGAACATCTGCGAAGATATATTTTAAACGATTATCGCCGATCGAAAAAAGTTTCGAATTGAGGTTTGTCAGTAGATTGAAACATGTTTCACGAGAGTTAGTCAGACTTGGAAAAAAGGGAGCGTGCCATTCTGAGAGATACCGACCGTCCAAATGGGCAGGTAGGAGAATAATGAGCGAGCATCGAGCCACTTTCCACCAACCGATTCGGCCATTTGAGAATCGCAATAGTGGGACAGAGGTCGGCGACCCCGGGTCGGAATAGAGTCGAAAACGTTTGCGCCACGCAAAAGTGTTTTCTTCACCGTGTTTCGAAAATGAACTTTACATGAACGAAAGACGAGTCAGTTGAGTTAGAATACAGTAATGAATGGAGTTCTTGGTTCAAAATAAAACTTATGATTGTTTTCACTTACATTTGCGGGTCTCCTCCACATTTGGTAGATACGGCCGTTGAAACTGTTCTCGATTGTTTTTCATCTTTGCCGAATCTATGCATGCCAAAGTAACATGACAGTTTCTGTTGCTTGTTGGAGGATTCCTGAAAACAAAGGTGCAATGAGAAGTGATAAAAATCACTTATCTCTGAATCGCTTCCTCCACTTGGGATCGTTGTTGAAATGGGAAGAAGAACAAGTACGAGTATAAATAAGGCGATATTTTTCTTCTTGTTTCGATTTCGAGGCATCTAAATCGATGTGGTGAGATAGAAAAAAACATGATCGAATGACTTAAAGCGAAAAAAAGAAGTGGAACGCATAAGAAAGAAAATGTTTGAATGAAAGTCAGAGTAATTTCGAGAAAATATTGTTGTTCGCGTGCACATTGATTCCTCTCCCTTCGTCCCTTCTCTCTCTCGTCTATCCTCTCTTCTCTCCCTGTCTCTCTAGCTCAGCAGAAAGAGGTCCTTCGTAAACACTCTCTGTTCTCTCGTCTTCACGTCTCTCCCCACATTCAGCTTCCGGCTCTTTCTGAGGATCTTTGACATATGTTAACGATTAAAACCTTACCCATAACACTGGCAACGTTAAATCAGTGTTGTCATTGCTAATCTTTACCATGAGAATCTCCCCAATCGACGAACGTTCGAGCGAAAGGAGCAATGACGAGCGATCCCTCATCCCGGGGAATCGACAGCTAGCCATTTTGTTTGCTGTGTATTTCATACGCACGATAACATCACTAGTACTAGTAGGTGTTGCAACAGCAACACCTTCTGCAGCAAAGTACAACTGTACCAAGCACTGAATGAAACACATTGAACATTGATTACAATTTTGATATTGTTTGAACAAGCTCGAAGGAGAGCACCTTTCACATAACCGGGCTGTTCAACAAGCTCGAAAGAACAAAACCCGACGAGCCGTAATACAACAAAAAATCTGAATCAACATAAAAACAGTAGAATAATAGTGAATATAGAAGATAAAAAGTCAAACGAAAACAAAAATTTTATTGATTCTGGAGTGTTTGAAGACAGTACATTTCAAAAGCAACCAGATTTCTTTCGAGCACATTTGTTTCCAAAAGCATCGAATATTTCTTTTTCATATTTCTAATTTCTCCGACTCTCGGAATGCAAATTTATACTTAAAAAATACACTGCTGAAACATATATTATAAGATTTTTTAAAATATCTTTTTTTTCGCACAAGCTTTAAGGGAATTTCTGAAAAGATCGCGCATGATCATCGTTGTTCATGCGCATAAGTCGCGCATTTGCATCTTAACATCATTAATCACGAACGATACCGGAAAGTTTGACGGAGTACGGTAGCTCTATACGCTAGAGAACGCATTTAAAAAAAACACTTTCGGAAATTTCGATTGTCATTAAAGGGGAAGGGCATCAACCGCGCGGGCGACTATGCAAGAAAGTGTGATAGGGTATCAGGGGTCTATCATCTCATATCGAGAACTCACTTCGCCAGATATTGATGCCTACCCCCCTTTAAGCAGAATTAGAATATATACAAATAGAAAGATTCTCGAAGAAAAGCTAATCAAGTAATACATAAATAAATGCGGGAAAATGAATTTAAAAGCAAAAATTTTAAAGAAATCACTTTGCGATCCCCGGACTACGGTATTTTTTTTGGTTACTGTAACAAACTTGGTTACGGTAGGCGATTACTATAACACCGAGGTGTCTTTCCTGAACTCGTCAAATTATGGCAAATGATTTGACACCTTCGGGCTCCGTACCAACTAAATTCGTATTGCTAGCCTATCGCGTCAGCCACTAAGCCATGATTTTTGGTTGAAAAATTTTTTTTTTAAATCTCGTCGAATTGTCCATAAATAACTAAAGAACTGATTCTTAAACAAACTTTTTAAAAAAAGTTAGTTTGCGATTCGCGGATTACGGTATTTTGGGTTACTGTAACAGCTGGGTTACGGTAATGCACTTTTGTATACTGTGCAATGAACCATGAGCCCCGGATCATGTAGTGCGAAATTCTGAGCAAGGACTTGTTTTTTTCTCCCGGCCGCCCATGAAGAGTACGGTAGGTCACCTTATCGAGAACTGATTTTTTTTGGAATTTAACGCAGTCTTTTCACCATTTCTCCAACCTCTCATTTTTAATTTATTTTATTTTAATACTGAAGATAGTTGAATAGGTGCTCTTTAGATTGATGAAATAAAATTGGTTACGTGGAGGCGGGTTAAGGAAATACAGACTATGTTTTATCAAAAATAATGTATTTTTCGATTTTTCTCGAACAAGAGTGAATCGTTCGGGATGAAAATTTGCATGTATAATCCCATAAATATTATACATTTTTTACGATATCAAACTTTTCGAACGATTGCGAAATGCGAAACTCGGTTGGGTTATGTTTCACTTTAAAATTCGTTGCCATTCGGCGGAGAGCGAACCAGATCACTAAATAAGTTGGCGCTGAGCTACACTAGGTGTGAGCTACTTGTCCACAAATTTTGGAGGAATTCCATTTTTTGGCTAATGCCAAGCATCAGTGCAAATATTTTCACTGACTCAGAAAGTCACTCATAAGGATTATATTCCCCATTATGATAATCTACATACTCTTCATTATCCTCGAAGCTTCCCATCTCTCTATTTTGCGAGATGTAGTTCACAGTATTAGTATTTTTCAAAGTATATTCGTGGATTTGCCGAGTGAGTTCTTCGACTTTTCTTTCAAGATCGTCTGCCTTGTGAAGCCGTATGAATATCATTTGATTTTCGGCTTCGGTGTACGCCTCGTGTAACGTATTGAATGATTTGAGTCCAATTCTCTCTTGGAGTTTAGGCGATAATCCGCTTCTAAATGATTCGGCCATTAACACTTCTTGGTTGTTTCGATGTAGTTCGGGATACCCTTCAATGACTAACTTACGTATTCTTGTAGCGAATTCCATTAGGCTTTCACTTTCGATCATCTTTTCAGATAGCTTTGCTTTTGCAGTGGCTTTCCGCCCTTCAGAATTCAGTTTCTTATTCATCTCACTTATGAGTGATTGATAATTTCTGCACTGTGGCATATTCTTGATAGCTTGGTATGCCATTTCGGCTCGGTCAGTTAGACGCGATGGTAGAATGATATAACCTTCGGCTTCAGTGAGCCTGAACATTGAAAGCAAGTGATTGAACTTTTCGATATAATCAGTGAAAAGTCCTTCACCGTTGTACAATGGAATGGCGGCGAGAACTTTAGGATTGATAATAGAAGACATGGTACGACAAAAACGATAAATTGTAGGAAGAACCTCCTTGTCAAGGAGATCCGTTGTAAGGGAGAATGAGGTGCTCCTCTTCCCTTTATTCATGGGATGTTTGCCCCGCCTTTCTCTTCTTGATTATCACGTGTCTTCTGAGAGATTGCAGGACCATGAGGAACTAGTGCCAAGAGTTTGAGCTATTTCTACGAGATAATTATGCTAGAGTATATTGAAGGTGGCGAATTTTTTGGCATAGGTCATTTGTCCCAGAACCGGCTTTTAGGCATTTTCCGGCTCTATGGCCGGCTCTAGCGTATCTCAGCTCCCAGATGAGCTATAGACCTCCGGTTTGGCTTAAAAAAACGGGAAATTTTTTCTAAGCAAATTTCACGAAAAACGAAAAACAGTCCTAATATATTTACGGTTTAAAAAATTGAAAAACCTCCAAAAATATATCAAAATTTCAGAAAATCAATTTTCCTGGAACGGGGACCCCCCCTTGCAGTGGATTTTTTTGCCGGAAAAATACTCCACGATATCGTATTAGTATAAAAAAAATAGTGTCGGCCTCGCTAGGGGTTAGAACAGGTCTCCCCGAGCCGAAAACTGAGCCGGAGGCATGGCAATGGAATTTTCAGCCCTTTCAGTTGCGCTCAATTTACTTCCTTTTCCTTTTCCCTTTTCTAGTTTTCTTCTTTGGTCATTATTTGAACATGTTGAAGGTTGTTTACTCCGACAGAATTGCAGGAATTAGCGAGTTTCTTGCTCGTGACTTCGCTCAGAGAACATTCAAGGTTGATGCATTCTACATGAATGCAGTTCTCCCTCCCTTCTCCCCCTTCTCTAATTCTCTCTTTTTTACTGTTCTAAGCCTCCCCGAATAGCATAAAATGCTGATCAACACTGCCTTTGCGGGCTGTTCCCGTTCAAGGCAAGGGTTGTCAAAATGAACAATTACTCTCCTCATTCTGCGTGCTCTCTGATCACACCGTCTCACCCGTCAGTACGAGGAATGAGGAGACGGATTCTTCATTCTTGCCACCCTATTCAATGCTAAATTCATTCGGTCCTTTCGATCGTGTATATTTGTTTCGGTTGATTGTTTCTTTTTCTGTCATTTTTTAAAAATTTGGATTTCAGGATTTCACTCACTATGCGAATCATACTTCTGTTGGCTCTGCAGCTTCTGCTTAATGAAGTTCATGCTCCGAATGCGGTTGGAATTTTTCAATTGTTTTTTTAAAAATATTTTCCATCACTGCTCAGGATGGTTCCTCTGATCCCAAGAAACCGAAGATCTGTATGTTCTCTTCTCGGAATCCTTCTCGGCTTGAACAACTCGCCAGACCTCTACGTTCGGATGTCTCGACCATTTGCGAAGGCAGCCTCACGGAGTTTGCTTTTTGATATTATTTAAGCTTTTTCAATTGCAAGTGTTGTCTAGTAAATGAAGGCATTTCAGACTGTCGACTCTTGCTAATAACCCGGGATCTGAAGGCGCTCCTCACGAGTTAGCGTTGATCCTCGCGCGTTCGGAAGGCCAATTTCTCGAGAAAAACGATGATGTTACCCAATGGAACGAGAAATATATCTGTGATCGTCACTGGGATGAATTATCGAGGCAGTACGAGCACGCAGATTACAAGCATATCATTCATGCCAAGAATGGAAAGGTTCATTCATTCATTTATTTATTTATCTCCGTTACTTGTTTCTGTTCGTAATATATTTATTATTTCGGTTAAGGTTCGCTGTGGTTATCCCCAACCGAATCACCATCGGAATGCATTCCTTCCGTGGGGGAAACTGTCGTTCGATCAGTCCAAGGCTCTCCTTCTCTCGCAGCATTTTCTTCTCCATCCGGGAACGCGTTAGTAATTTGCAAAATTCATTTCGAAACGTTTTTTATTAATAATTTTTTCTCAACTGTATAATTAAATTACTTTTTTTCAGCGCTGTGCCGCGAACATTACGATGTTGTTCGAGCCCTGACCGCAGATATTGATAGAGATGATCTTCTTGCTGGTGGTGAGGGAGGGCAGTGTCCAATGGATGTGGATGATCCTGAATTCTCTCTTCGTGAACGCAAACCTTCCGTCTCCATCGATCCTGTGCGAAAGCTGTTCTACGATCTTGCGCGAAGTATGGAATTTGATAATGATTATTTATTTTTATAATTTGTTAAGTATTGATTTGAGATTTCAAATAAAGTCGATAATTATATTTTAGGTGCCGGAGTGACGCGAGTCGAGTGCAGAAAAAGCTATTCCGAGCTGAGCGATCGTGGAAAGCGATATCGTCTTCATGCTGCAACGGTGCTGGGCAATCTCATAATCGAGATGTTGGCAGAGACCGAGGATGATCAGGAATCTCTTCGCGCTGCGATCAAGGCGAATATTCTTGGACGCTCTCCTTCGATTGAAGACAGCAAGATGATGACCGATCTGCTAACTACTGCGGCTGAATACTACAGAGAAGCACGGAATGCACAAGAGCGGATTCACATCCTTTCCCTCTATGCTCGAGACATCCCGTATCGACTGTTCGCCGAGTATGTACATGGTCTCTCGGAGAGATTGTGGAACCAGGCCAAAAAGTTAGCAATCGACAAGTCTTCTTACCTCCCGCCTGATCACTCGAAGGAGAAATACGATATCATCAAGTTGAATTTCTTCGTCTCCTTCATCAGCAGGTATTATGAGAATGCTGAAATTATAATTAAATTCCTTAATTTCCGTTCGTTCATCGTCGTGGGACTCCCTTGGGGGACGAAGAGGACGACGGATAGTAAAGGAAATCAGATCGAGTTGCCCAACATGATCATGCGCACATCCATTTTTGAGACTATACGTCTCTATGAGCAGTGAGCCAATTATTTCTTCCACTGTCATTATTCCGAAAAATATCAGATATATGGATGATAGCGGTCGATCCTCGTTGAAGTTGTCTAATAGTACTACCTATCGTCTATTGCATCGTCTTCCGTCGATGAGAAGTCATTCAATCTCTTGTATTGACTATTATGAGGCAGATTTTAGCCGAGTTCGTATTAATAGTCTCAATTCCATTTTCATCTTCTCGAACTCAGGCTCTTATCGACATTCATAAGATGCTGGACGAACTCGAGAAGATGTCTCTGCTGGATAGAGGAGAAGTTACTGGATACAAGAACAGTTTTCATCAGATGAAGCAGTATTTCAATGGCAACTTCAAGTATGATTCGTGTAGAAATAAATCTGAAGAAACATTTTAACAGATTGCACGTGAAGCCTCAGAGTTACTATTCTGATCATTGCATCGGTTGGGCACTGAGTGATCCAAAGAACTCATTACTTGTTGCTCCTCACAGTCATACGCACCAGAAGCGTTGTGCAGAATGCAGCGGAATTGATTCTGTCGTTGAGTGAGTCAGAAGGCCGGAGAATATAGCAAGATCTAGGACATTCAGGAAGTTGCGAGATAGTCTGGCTGATTTCAAGAAAGATGCGAAGGGTGATAATTTGAAGAAATTGGCAGAATTTGTAGTGGAATATGATTTCAACGTGGAGAAGATGTATGAGTTGAAAGCTCATCATTTGCGAGGTGTATTCACTCAATTGGAAAGGAAGAGAATTATTGATAGTCTGGACAATGATCAATGTGAGAATTTTCATTACTTAATTTTTCATTCCGGCTTTGCAGGTTTCATAACATCGGATTATGTTCAGAAATTTTTACCGTTATTTTTCTTGGAGAGCCAGAAGTTATACTATGGGAAAAACGGAAAGAGGTTTGCATTTTTTAAAAAGTTGTTTGGTATGTTTGTTTTCTTTGCAGCTGGCACATTAATCATTGTTTGTGCAAAATAAATGGAAAGACTGTGCAACATAGTCTGGTGCACCTTCTAGATGAGCAGGATCAGGTACATTTGAATATTATCTTTTTCCTTTATCGGAAACTTCCAGAATTCTACTGTTGTCGTTGAAGTCATGAAGCACACTCTCAGTCAACTAAAGAAGATGGGAATTGGCGCAGCGACAATGCTGGTCAGTATTGATTTTGTATCAACTTAACTACGTCACTTTTGCTGTTACTCGACACTAGAGTTCGAAATACAGATCTCTTCATTTCCCCCAATCCCTCAATTGTACCCAGAGGGAAAAGATGCTCTCCACTTGTCTCTCTTCCTCTAGTGCTCTCTCACTCTCGCCAGCCTATCTCCTCTGGCATGCGACACTCCAAAACAGAGAGTTCGCTCAAGAATTTCGAATTTCGCAAGATGGGATAGGCGAGGCAGGAGAGGCCGTCGTTCATTCTATCCCGTTACCTTACTCGCAACCCTTCTCGACACGTTTAATTAATATCTCTAAGGGTGCTACCATTCTTCATCATCGATTGCTTCCGTCCCCGAGATCTCGCGACTTTCTGGAGTTCAAGTGCTGTCGTGGTCGTATTCCGAGCCGCAGACAGGCAAGAGCAGCAGCGATCGAGTTGCAGCACTTCTCAAGAGAAAAATAAAGAACTACGTGAACAAGGAGCATGATGTGGATACGGTTGAGAAGATGCTCGATGCGCTCGATGAACTTCCCCATCTGAGAGGAGTCTCTGTTTACATCGGTACTGTGAAGGAAATTGAGAAGTCGCCCACGAAAATCCCGAAAATATCGGAGATGGGTCACTTCCAATTCCACAAGTCGCTCAACGTTGGATGGCGTTTCTATGGGATAGGTCAAGGCATTCCCTTACCTGATCTCAAGCCGACTATCTCATCATTCACTGTCTCGAGGAGTGGAGGAAAATTACCAAGTGCTGCTCTGAATACGACTGATCGATCCAATCTCGCCAACGGAATAAGCCCCGAATTCTGGTATCTCCCCCCTGAGTATCCTCCCCACCATCCTCACAACCATGAACCGAATGACCATGATGACGAGGAGGTTACTGGAAAACCCCTTCATCACAATCCCGCGGCTGCACATCATCAATCCCTTTACTTTTGTAGAGACTGCGGTGCCTCTTTCATTCGTTATCCGAACCTAATCAAGCACATCGAATCCGGCCGCCATAAGATCAGACCGGATAGAGTGAGCCTCTTTGATCGGACTCTCGGACTGTTCAAGAGAGCTTTGGAGGATGTCCAGGAAGATCTCTCCCTGTCTCCGCTCAGTGAAGCGATACGCCAAATCCGCTCTGGAAACGAGCCTCCTCTACCCATGGGATGGGCAATTAGAACTGGCAAGAAAGGAGCCCGTCTTCCAGTCAAGGCCAAGGAGTTTATTACGAAATTGTGGAATGAGAGGAGAAAGGTTCATCTGAAGCTAAGGGATGAGGAGGCCTGGAATAACATGAAGGCCGAACCATCCATTGCTCCTGAAGAAAGATTGAGCAGAGAGCAAGTGAAAAATCTGATCAAGACTCTTCTGCAGAAATCGAAAGATGAAGAGAAGAAGAGTAAGAAAGCGAAGACTCGTGGTTCGAGGGGATTGGCTGGAGAGGAGATGGAGGATGATGATGAGGAGGGGGTATACTATCAGGAAGTGGATGTGATGGAAGACGATGTTTTTGTTACAGACGATGAAATCCATATCAACATTCTCAAGGAATTGCACTTGCACTTTGACGATGTCAAAAATCCTATTTTCTCAGATTATCGTGTCGGGCATGATGATTTCGAATAGATTACAACTATTGTGGTGCCGATCATCTCACAGTTTCAGTATTTGAACATTCAATAAATCTCGAGTGTGTGTTTGCCTTCAAATGTTTCGTTCACTTGTGAGAGCACACTATACAATTGCAAACTTGATCGAAATGAGCGAATGGACGTTGGCCTTGACTTGCCTTGGCAAGAATGAAGAATCCGTCTCCTCATTCCTCGTACTGACGGGTGAGACGGTGTGATCAGAGAGCACGCAGAATGAGGAGAGTAATTGTTCATTTTGACAACCCTTGCCTTGAACGGGAACAGCCCGCAAAGGCTGTGTTGATCAGCATTTTATGCTATTCGGGGAGGCTTAGAACAGTAAAAAAGAGAGAATTAGAGAAGGGGGAGAAGGGAGGGAGAACTGCATTCATGTAGAATGCATCAACCTTGAATGTTCTCTGAGCGAAGTCACGAGCAAGAAACTCGCTAATTCCTGCAATTCTGTCGGAGTAAACAACCTTCAACATGTTCAAATAATGACCAAAGAAGAAAACTAGAAAAGGGAAAAGGAAAAGGAAGTAAATTGAGCGCAACTGAAAGGGCTGAAAATTCCATTGCCATGCCTCCGGCTCAGTTTTCGGCTCGGGGAGACCTGTTCTAACCCCTAGCGAGGCCGACACTATTTTTTTTTATACTAATACGATATCGTGGAGTATTTTTCCGGCAAAAAAATCCACTGCAAGGGGGGGTCCCCGTTCCAGGGAAATTGATTTTCTGAAATTTTGATACATTTTTGGAGGTTTTTCAATTTTTTAAACCGTAAATATGTTAGGACTGTTTTTCGTTTTTCGTGAAATTTGCTTAGAAAAAATTTCCCGTTTTTTTAAGCCAAACCGGAGGTCTATAGCTCATCTGGGAGCTGAGATACGCTAGAGCCGGCCATAGAGCCGGAAAATGCCTAAAAGCCGGTTCTGGGACAAATGACCTATGCCAAAAAATTGGCCACCTTCAATATACTCTAGAATAATTATCTCGTGGAAATAGCTCAAACTTTTGGCACTAGTTCCTCAGGCAGGTCACTTTCATGCAATCTCTCAGAAAACGTGTGTTATATCAAGTTTTCTTCTCCTCCTTTTTTCCTTCGTTTTATGACTTCTGCTCAAGGCGATATCTATCGTAGATGGATTTCACTTTCCGCGGTTGTTGCGGGCATTTGAGTCGCTCTAATGGCGAATGGAGAATAAAGGCATCATCGGCCGTCACAATGAGTATCCCGATGGATATTGAAATTATTAAGTCACAGTTATTCGATTCATATGATGGGCCTCTCGGGCATTGTAACCTTTTGGTTATTTATTCGTTGTCTGAAATGTTGGGTCCCTGACGGGTAATATCCATTTTTTAGATAAGGATCACGATGAGATGAAAATAAGGTATCAAGTTTTTTCCTTGAAGTGAGAAAAGGAAATTGAGATTGAGGTTGGGAAAGAGAAAGTGGGTTAGAGAGAAATGGATATCCTTATCCTTTTTCTCGATTGTTCTTGGAATTTTTTTCGGTGCTTGCGGTGAGGTAGTGAAAGTGAGTGCTGAGTTGTGGGATGGCGATCAGAGATTGGATTGGTGATAAACGAGTATGTGACAAGAGATTTCTTTTGAGAGGGGGATGGATGTCGCCGGAGGAAAGGATAAGGAAGATAGGGAAAAGATCGAAATTGGCGATTGAATGACAGCTGATCTAGAGACAATGGGAAATTATCAGCGAAGTGGATCGAAATATGCGGACTGGTAAGAATGCGGATGGAGAAAGAAGGACAGGGAAAATACTCTATGGTTTGTTGGATACACAAGTCTTGATGCCGTGAAAGTGCTGGTGCGTACTGCAGAAAATGAAAATACAACGATAAAATACGATTACAATGACATTGTGATTTGAAATGACAATTCCTTCAATTATCCTAAATGATTTTGCAAAATGTTGTACCTAGTGGGACTTCTAAGTACGGGGGAATAAATGCTTTCTCTCTCAATTACACTCGAATTCACAATAATGGCGCGCTTACTCAACAGGGAATCAGCGTCTCAGTTGAGACATTCTAGAGCTAAGGGTCAGGGGCATTCTGCAAGAATCAATTGAAGGGGCTTTGCACAGAGAAGAGAACATGCGATATGAGTACTGCCCGTGAAAACTTCGTATTCCTATTATCTATATCTCAACGTTATTTTTCCTATTTTTCACGGTATTTAACAACATACATACATATAATCAATGAAATCACCTAAACAGGTCGTGCTCTAGAACTGATTCAATAAAGGCACAGTACCGCGTCGCAACTCTGTGACAGACATTTCTCTTACCTTTTCGCCATTTAATCTACGAAACCCTAAAAGAGGATTACCCTAGTACTCTGAATACCTAGAAGAAACGGCTAGTGGTCTACCATTGAACTCGGGAAAAGTTCAACAATTATCATTTCTAAATCAACTTCTGAGTAGTACTAACATTATTTCGGTTGGCCGACCTCAATAATAATAGCAAAAACTCCGAAGTGCGGGACCTACATGCAATGGACATGCTTATCCTATAGCTACCTAATGTGTGAGCGGGAAGTTAAATCGGAATACTGACGAGACAGAGAGGAAAGACTGTAGGACGGGGACTCACTGATATGAAGACGGGTACAGCTATGGACGCATGTCGACTGAATCCGGGACGGGAAGTTCCCTTCGGAGTATTTCTGGTTGACTATAGATCGGCCAATGCCAATGCGAGAGCAACAAGGGAAAGCATAGCAGCAGATCTTTATTCCCGGTCACTCTCCCTGATACAACGGAAAGGCTCTATTTATACGGAGAAGATAAGTGAAAGGCTCCTCCTATCTTTAGCGGCTCGATCCTCTCGCCTTACCACATGACATCCCACCGTTCGACGGCAATGACACCGTCCTCGGTGTCTGAAGAATCCTTGTACTGACGTCTTCAAAGTCGTGCTTGCTTTCAGGATTACGGTATAGATAGGACGACTATCATATAACGATTTCCTTCCAGCGTCTTGTTGTGGGGGAACTTAAGTTGTCGGGTACGGTAGAGAGGCGGTGTGGGGTGTGGATGGATGCGAGAATGGAGAGACGGAAGTTGTTGACCGTGGTGCGATGGCGATGTTGTGTTGTTGTTGTGGGATATTTAGCTGCTCTTCTTCACAATAAAAACTACAATTATGATACAAGAATCGTGAAAAAATCAATGTTGTCGTCGGCATCGAAGATTGTTATGATCTGGTTGTGCTTGAATTTTCACTTGCTTTTTATTCGAAATTGGATTTAATCTTACGTCTTGTGATTTTACTTCGTCTGTTTTGCATTGAATTTCTTAGTATGGTCCTTCTTAGTATTTTTTTTGAATATTCGACCACTGGTGAACGTACATTTATTACTTCGAATGGTCCTTCGCAACTGTTTTCAAGTTTGTGTGAAGTTCCTCTTTTTACGAGAAATACCTCTCCTTTTGGTGGGCTGCTTCTCACCTCGCATGATGTTTTTTTGGTAAGTATCTTCTGATTTTTGCAGAGTTTCCTTTACTATTTGTGAATTTGAATGAGCTGTTTATTTAATTCATTTGCGTATGCGATAGGGTCTCCGTTTAGTACAACTAGAAATATTTAAGTTGTCATTGTTGGATTTGGTAATTCTGTGACTGTGATAATTCTGTGACGAAATTTTTGCTGATATTGTGGTCCATTATTACGTAATATTGATTTAGATCGATTGATTTTGATTTTGATTGATTTAGATAGATTAAGATCGCCATTTATTTATCCCATTCGGGTTTAGTTTGGTTCAGCATAATTTCTGAGGACATTTTAATCATCATAATTATCTTCGTAGCATTCTTCTTCGTGGATTATACGATAGCATCGATCGATAATATCGGCTATTGCCTCTCTTCTTATCTGATTTCTCTCGTTTTCATCTGAGTAATATTCGTGGAGGTTGTCATCCTCTTCACCATTTGGATAGTGCTCATCATATTCGTCTTGGTTATCATTTGCATAATCGTCATCGTTTTGGTATTCCTGGTCATAATCATTATAGTCTTCGTCTTCGAAGTTGTTCATTTCATTTTCTTCATTTTCGAAGATATCGTCATCGGCGTATTCATTATACTGTTCGTCATAATCATTGGGATCATCTTGATACTGATCGTTATATTTCCAATATTCATCCTCATTATCGGGATAGTCCATTCCATATGGTCCGTCTTCGATGTATTCATCGTTGTCAAACTGTTGGTTATCGTATTCTCCGTCATTGCACTGAGTTTCAAAGAACTCGCGCTCGGCGCGTCTGTTGTGGTAATAAGAGTGACTTTCCGAGTCAGTGAAAATATGCTTGGCATTAGCAAAAAATGGAATTCCTCCAAAATTTGTGGACAAGTAGTTCACACCTAGTGTAGCTCAGCGCCAACTTATTTAGTGATCTGGTTCGCTCTCCGCCGAATGGCAACGAATTTTAAAGTGAAACATAACCCAACCGAGTTTCGCATTTCGCAATCGTTCGAAAAGTTTGATATCGTAAAAAATGTATAATATTTATGGGATTATACATGCAAATTTTCATCCCGAACGATTCACTCTTGTTCGAGAAAAATCGAAAAATACATTATTTTTGATAAAACATAGTCTGTATTTCCTTAACCCGCCTCCACGTAACCAATTTTATTTCATCAATCTAAAGAGCAACTATTTTCATCACGCTTCTTATTACTATTAATAAGCACATAATAACAAGTCAATCGCTCAAACTCACCGTAGCCCAGCAGCGTCTCCAGCGCATCTCTTCCGCCCAGTCCGCCCAGTCGCCCAGTTCAGTCCGCCCAGAGGCAAGTTATACGGCAAAAAGTGTGCAAAAAGTATGCAAAAAAGTAGGCAAAAAGTATGCTACAAAAAAGTCCATGACGGACAGTATGAGTACTCTTTCGACTCTACTGTTAAAAAATCGGCTCACCTTGTAATAGAAACGTTTTGAGACACCAATTGCTCACCATCGAAAATGAACCATTTTATGATCTTACAAGTGCCAAGTGGTGTTTTCAAGTTATCCTGTCAAACAAGAACCATAAAGGCCAAAGGAGAGGTATGAAATGCTCAGTTTAGCTTTCGAAATTCAGTAGTGTAGGGCACGCAAACCCATTTCAGACATGAAACGAGGATAAAATCTCAGTTCCTTTGATAAATTCATTATGGCCCAGACAGACCACATTTAAAAATTTCATAGGAAAATTTGCATCCATACTCGAGTTAGGGCACATTTAGTGTAAACCGACCGGGTCATTCTTCGTGAAGAGAGAATGAGAGGGAGAAATCGTCTCTTCATTCTTCCCTTTTTTTCTTCATATCGACACCCCTAATTACCAAAGGATTCCTAACTTCTCAAGATACCGAACCAAAAGAAATCATATTCCCAATTCATAATCAGCGACTAAATAATTCCTTTTTATACCGCAGGTCTTTAGTATACAATAGAGTTTACAATGCAGCAAATAACAATGGGAATTACGCAATTTTCTTGAGTGCTTCGATTCTCTCCGTTACTGGGTGTGCCTACAGAGGGAACGGGTACAGTCACATTTTTCGTTAATTTCGGCGCATTATGAATAGGGTGCTATAGATATTATGGCATGGCCAATGGAAGTAAACATATATGTATCGAGAACATATATATATATATGTAAAGATATATCGAGGAAACGAGATTACGGTGTGCGAAAGAAGTTCAAATTATTTTCAAATTCAAATTATTTATTTCCTGTACATGGGAAGATAGGCCTGGGATGGTAGGGTCCTAATCTTCGCATTCACGATTACACGGGGTCAGGGGTGATCAATGGAAGGGTGGGAGGAGTGGGTGCAAATGGAAATGCATTACAATCGATCAGGCATTGTGGGGGCAATTCAGGGTACAATCTGTTTCAGGGGAATAAGGGAAGACGGGGAACTTGTTGAGTCTCGTCATCCACCGTCTTGAGAACGACATAATCCACGTCTGCAATGAATCCTTTTTCCATCTTGAATATTGATATCCTTAGAAATTGAAAGTATTCTCTTGGGTTTCTCACTCTCCCCTTCCTCGGATAATCAGAAGAAGAGTTGGAGAAACCGAGAAGACCGCTTTTAAGTCGGTTCTGACCCTCTTCCCTTCTCTCCGTACGATCGAGTGGGGGCGAGGAAGGGAAGAATGGTAAAATATCCCGAATGGGCAACCCTAGCATTCTCTATGCATTCTCTATGAGAGATTGTGAACGAAAAAAGTATGATGTAAAAGAGCATAGGGTTAAGTGAGGATCTCTTACATTCGATTAGGCCGGCGCATGGTCGCATGTTGGTCATGACAGGGCATGTCATGTGCATCGAGTTTGGCTGCCGGGTGAGACGTCCAATTCGAGCGTGGAGACCGTCGCTGTCGATGACGTGCTGCTTCTTTCCGCCACCTGCAGTCAACACCATTTCACATAGAATCATGTCCACTAACTACAGTAATAGTATGCGAAATGAGGGGACGATTACCCGTATTTCGAACACTACCACTAATAATCCAGCACCTATTTGTGTCAGTACAATTTCAATTGAAAGCTATAATAAGATTTAAAAAATGAATCAAAAATATTTCTGCGAAAAACGGTGTACGGACACACATTTTTGTTGCAATTTTCCGGGTATGCCTCCCTCTGATTCAGAGTTCATGCTAACGAAAGAAAGAATAAGAAATCACTTACGGCATTTGAGGATGAGTCCATTGGGCTTTCCGCCATCCGTTTTTGTCACTCCACTCTAAACACAGTATTTTATGGGTAATCAACTTTATGGGTTCATCATGCAACCGATGAGTGCACGCGGTACTATCTACCTTGTCTCAATTTCAAGAGATATTCCCTCTAACCATTTACAATTTTCGCCATCATTCTTTTCGCTGGGACTATCTATGCAGCCCTTCGTATGCCACGTACGTATAACTGTCAATATAACAGCGATGAGTCGTTAAAGGCGCTTTTTTCAGAACTTTTAGAAATAGAACTACTATATTTCTAGAGAATAACTGATGGATAAAGTGAGTAATGACATACTCGCACGAAGGACAGCGCCCGGAAGTCGACGTGGGCGTTATACGGTCGACCGAGGTTCGCACACACCTACAACGATTATAAATTTTAATTACTTTAAAAACTCAGTTGTTTGAGTTTTTCTATTTTTCTATCTCCTTGAGCAGGAGCGTTGCTAGTAGATCATTCCCAAGCTCCTATTGACAACTACGAATCTCCAATTGTATTATTTCTTATTATCAATTCCGAAAAAAATCCATCAGTTTTCCAACTAAATGAGCATTTCCAAGTTCTACTTGGTGTCATGTCACGCGTCTTTTTAGAAATTGAAGGACCCTGAGGAACTAGGAGTCCGAAGTAATCTTGAAATTGGCAACCATAACAAATCATCGAGATTGCTCAAACTTGGGGCTCCTATTTCCTCAGGAGGAGGAGGGGATGGACCGTTTCCCAGCAATGTGAAGCGATACGCGTGATGTGTCTACCGTTTCCCCACTGTTATTCGGATAGGTTCAATAATCAATCACTCACATTTCTTATTCTCTCCTCGTATTCTTGAAGCTTCTGATTGACGATAGCAGTTACTGCTGGATCGCCAACAGCGAGTAGATCGTCCAACTTGAATTTGCCGCCGCA
>LS488515.1:233709-269842 GCA_900490705.1 Pristionchus arcanus | reverse complement strand
GACGTCTGAAAACTTGACCCACATTCTTATAATTGAACCATTTTCAATTATAAGGACATGCTTAGAGTTGAACCGTTTCAACTCGTAACGGCCTACTTTTCTTAGAGTTGAAACTTTTTCAACTCTAAGAGCACAATCTCTTAAAGTCGAAAATCGAGTTAAGCTATAATTGAAAGAGTGAAATTGGAAGAAATTTGATGAACTAGTTCGCCGGATGAAAAACTTGTGAGTACCCCCCCTTATATGTGAAAAGGATAAAATCTCCACTTCAGCTCATAGTTTTTTCCATCTTTCTTTCGCCCACGATATATTCGAATATTCCCGGTATATTGTTTGCACGATTTCAACAAAGATAATTGATTCCAGATACATTTTAATGGGTCGGAAATTAAGGTATCGCTAATAATATGAATGGATCCAATTTGCCTGATCTGGTGCTCGGAATCAACAACTTACCCGATCTTGTTCCGGTTCGTATGGTTCCCGATCCTAGCAATCAGGTTGGTGTCGAACAACCGGTCTTTCAAAATAATTCTAAATATCGGGAAATCCATTTCAGAGAAACCAGCAAACATCTCAGAAAATAGATATGGACTTTGGCGTAATCATTTGCTGCAGTTATGTGTGCGTTAAAAGATTTCTGTATGCAATGCCTTTCATAGCGAAATCTGATTTCGCACTGCTCTTTCACACTCGGTCGAGAAAGATAATTATAGAACTATGCGTACGCAGGCCATGTTGAAACTTATCGCAGTAAGACATACATTTTCAGGATACTCATGATCCTTGGCTTTTGCATGATGTTATTCTCTCTTGTAGTCGATGTAATCAACATCGGTAAGAAATCTATCAATATTTTCAAACGTATCAATATTTCCTTTAAGAGGAAGAAACAAGAGCGATTATTGATCAGTTCATGAAAATATTCGCGGCTATTTGGCTAACTCTATTGGTTTTTGCCTGTATCGGAATGGTATGCACTTCGGGCCTGATTTGTTGTATTTTAAAAAAGCTATTTGAATAAATAAACAAATGAACAATTTCAGATCATCTACTGTTGCACGTGTGCACGCTGTACTACTACTACAAGAAATCAATCCCAATCGATCCAACAGGTTTAGAACAATCGTTCATTCGTTTCAGCGTTTTCATGCATATCATAAGAATCTTTCAATTGTTTCCTCTACACCTACCAAAATTTAACTATACTGCAACACAAATAATGTAAAAGTAAATTCATTAAATATTGTAGTATTCATTCGAGCAAAACGGATCGTATAAATAAAACACAAATCAAAAAATGTGAATTCATTCAGATGCGTTGCTTTCCAGAACGTAATAATGTGCCCTTGGGTTGAGCTTGAGATAGTAATCATCCTGATTGATCTGAAATCCGCAGTCATAATTTATTCAGTTAATCACCCTTACATCTTCCAGCAAATCTCCGATGTGCTCTCGAATGTCCGAAAACGATGGTCTGTCGGCAAGTTGCTCAGACCAACAGACGCGCATTAGATCGTATCTATAAAGGATACATTTCCAAAGAGACAAATTTATCGTTCCGAACGTAACGAAATTTTCACACTCACAAACTATCACTGCAATTGTCCGTTTTCTCCATTCGCTCGCCGCGCTTTAGTCGAGACAGAATCTTTCAATTTTACATTAATCTCGGCTGTAAAAATAGGGAAACCTCAGTTGCTGGCCATCCTGCATAGGGAGATCCTCCTAGGGTGACAATTTCGAAGAGTAGAACTCCGAAGGACCACCTGAATGTGCAAATTTTTGCGGAACTGAACGTTTTACTTACACATCGGTAGCCGTAGAGAAGAAATACTTGTCGATTGCTTCAGGAGACATCCATTTTAGTGGTAATTTTCCACCCTTACAAAATCAAAATCAGTAGTATGGTAGCAAAATCAGTATTATGTTGTAGTTTTTTTTTAAATATTGATCACCTGTGCCTGATAGTTCTCATTCTCAACTCCTATTGATCGGGCAAGTCCAAAGTCACCAATTTTACAGCTTTCTTGATGATCTACCATAATGTTCCTTGCTGCCAGATCTCTGTGAATGAAACCTTGCGATGATAAAAATTCCTGTAAATAAATAATAATTGTCTGAAAGAGGAAGTGATTACTGACCATTCCGTAGGCTATTTGAATCGCAAACATCAACTGCCTCTTCACAGTGATAATCTCGGCAGAATTGATAACTTCGGGATTTTCAATCATGAACTTTCTCCTATGGAAATAATCAAATAGTCCAACTATAAAATAATTCAGCGTACTTAGTTCTCAAATATTCGAGTAAATCCCCGTTCGAACAATATTCACAAATGAGAAGAACCGGCTTGCTTGAGGTCACGCAGGCCAGCATGTTCACTAAAATTTGATTTTCGAAAAATATCATGACTTATTTATTTACCCAGCCGCTCATGATAGCCGATCTTCTTCATGAGATCGATTTCAGATAGAAACTCGTTTTCTCGTTGGGCGTCAGCGTTTTCTGAACAAAATTGTAATCGATTTCGATGATTTCCGAAGATATCTTGATGATCACAAACCGTGCAACATTTTCACCGCGACCGTATCGTTATTGTTTGTCAATGCTGATAATTCAGCAATCGACCTTCCCACTCCCAAGGGAATATTCTTGGCCAAGACGTGACCTTAAATATTAATAATTACTAAAATATTAACAAAAAACTTAAACTTACCCACAAACACGCTTCCAAAAGCGCCTTCTCCAAGCTTGCGATTGATGTCTATGCTAACGAATAATCTTTCGATCTCCCATTCGTTTTTATTTGCAATATCGTAATAACGAGAACGGGCTTTTTGCGAGGGATCTCCAAGCTTATTCACCATTTGTTCCTGAACAATGAGAAAAACGAACTGCTTTTAAATTACGAGAATAATACCTCCACAACTTTTGCTTGTAGGGATTGTATTCTTCTCCGGAAAATTAGGATTATTCCAACGAAACAAACAATGATAAGCACGCAGGATATTACAATCAAAGTAATAGCCCATGCAGGTAAGGGGCTAAATTACATTAATTTAAATTTATTGAATTCCTCATTAAATCTTCTTTTCCTTAAATACCTCGGAATCGGGGTTGAAATTGTCGTTGGAACTGAAGAACTTGAGAATTCCAATGGCCTGAAAACGATTTTCTTAACACATCTCACTTTATAATTGCAGCCCAGTTGTTATATGAACTGTTAAAATTTTGATTATTTTTTGTGACCATGTGGTTATTATCAGCAAGAATAATCGGAAAAGAGGAAGTTCCATAAAAAGATCCACCTTGTTGCACATACTGCGTAAGAGAACTCTCTGTCCGGAGCGTATCGTCTCCAGTAATTGTACCAATGCGGCATATCATTTTCCAAAATCGAGAACTCGAGTCCGTAATTCATTGATTCCGTAGAACAATTGTATCCTGTAAATAAACATTCCCTATTACGATAGAAGTTACAGAAACCTGATGCAAGTACCCGGCTGGAATTGTGAAATGCTTCATATACCATTTCTTCTCCATCTTGCCACACCAAAGTGTCCGTTTCTGTTAAATTAAATTTCTTAGTTTTCTCTTTTTTTTAGGCTTAGTTATCAATGAGTAAATATCAAACCAGTATCGCAAATGAGCCCGAGCCAAACGTTATCGTTGCCCAAATGCCAATTCACGAATGATTCCATGCTGGATTGCATCTCCAAAAAAATGAAAACAAGGTGTGTATTTTATCCTGATTCTTCATCAATCGTCGTAGTTAGAAAAGAAAAAAGTATATTAAAAAGTTTAAGTTAAAATAAGCGGTCTGTGCACGATGGCACAGCAATAGATCGTATTAGGGTAGGGCAAAAAATTCCATTTTCTAAAGACTCACCTCGGCCGATGTAATTATCGGCAACCATCCTTCTGACTCCGCGCAAATTTCCATTGATTTCTGGAAATCATTTACGAATTACGCCCTACTCGATGCCTTCCAGAAATCACCGAAAAATTGAAACCAGCGATCGGAGGTATTGGCCAGACGATCATGTAGCACCATTGCTGCCCATCGACTGATTTTACTTGCGCATAGCCTTCAGGGCACACGAAATCTGAATTGACTACCTCGCAATGTTAAAAAGACATATTTGTACGTATTTCCAAATGGAATAGGCCTTTGAGCATGACTATCTCATGCACAACAATACATACATTTACTTTATGGGGAAGTTTAGAACTGGAGTGTTTCACTGGTTAAACACTTGAGAATGGAACCGAATCATTTCTCACCCTCGTTCCAGGGTGACACTTGTATCTCGACGTACACGAAATCATTGTTCTTCCAAATTTGATTGGACTGCAATATCTTCGGCTGCCATGCAACCTGAAGGTTGGCAAATAGAAATCATAGCTCTACCGATTTCAGCATTACTTCAAAATAATCGGTGAAGATCTTATCAGTGTAAGTTCCGGTTTTGTAACTGAATACGAGTATATTATCGTCTTCATAATATTGCAAATCAAGCTCACTCCCAGTTAATACCGTCTCTACCATCCAAAATTTCCAAGAATGAATCCGAGGAATCCAGAGAAATTTGCATGTTCCACGTTGTGTTTGATGATTCCCTGAATACATGTCTCTTCTCAATATAGTGGCGATTAGGGTTCTCTTCTTGGAATTAAATTAGAGCTGAATTTCAGTGGAATTCCAATAGCGTTTCATAATCTCATCATTCGTCACACTCTCTCGCAAAAGGAGCAGTTCAAAACGCATTCTTCTTCTTACTGGAATTCCGGAATCAATTCCATCAAGAGAATTCTAATGGTGATTTGATATTCCGCAGATTAACGTACTCGTCTCCAATTTGTACCCTCGCTACGGGATCACGATGTTTCTTGTTTTGAAGGTTATCACTGCGCCCGCTAAGGAGAACCGCAATTCGATCATGTGGATACACAGTAACCCCTAAACATGATTGATTGCCACCAAATAATGTGCGAATATAAATTTTTCAAAGTAGTATATAGGCGAGTTGGCTTACCCATTGCAAGGTCACTTGAGTACTGAAATAAGTACGAGCATGATTCATCGGCTTCAATGGTCAGTACAATTCCAAAGTAAAAGATCCAGTCCGGCATCGACTCGCAACTGGAAAAATTGTGAAACATTTTTTCTAAAAAAAAATATATTTTTTTTAAATATAACATACTCCCATGATTGCATTTCGTATCGCTCTTCTTCCTCTCCAATACCCGCTCCTGTATACACCGTGAAGTTGCCTTCTCCGGCCATGCTGAGCTTGCTCAACCAGAATCCCACCTCGGGAACCACTATCACATACGAGTGGGCAGTAAAGGAGCCGGCCTGAAAGCGAGCAACGGTTCTCTGGGCGTATTTCAATCAGCATAGTTACGATTTTAGTGTTATCATGCCGTATCGTCTTCGCCCTCCGAACATCCGTTTCGTCGCTCGTGAATATGAGGGTGAACTGCTGGTTACAACTCAGCGATTTATCATCGCCAGTAATCGTCCACGACTCGTTTTTCCAATTAGTCATCCGACTGTTATGCACATATGTTATGTTGAAGAAACTGGAAGCGTGGAATGCAAATACTCAAAGCAAATGGAAATATTACCTGATACTATTCGAACTTTGTTGCAGATAAATATCATTCAACTGGTCGGGATCAGTGCCCTGCATTACAAGAATCTTTAGAATGGATTTAGATGGAAAACAACTGAAATTGGATAAAATGCTTACGATGTCCTCTGTAATAACATATGCGTATTTCGTGTTCACCTCGAAATTATTGTTCATCAACTGCAATAACTCAATAATTGCAGCAACAGCCAGCTATTTTTTTGAACTCACTCACCTGATATTTCACTTCATCGCAAGAATACACAAACCCTCCGACGATGTGTGCTGACAAAACAAGCAAAAACAGTTGTAGATACATGTAACTAGTTAAATATTGATTACATTGGAAGAGCATGGGTGCACATCGGAAAGAAATGTGGATGAGTCAAAAGTGATGGCTTCGCAAGAAATGGTTCTTTTCGCACACTATATCGCCGGTTAGAGAGCTGTGAGAGCACGCGAAACGAGGAGAATCTATCGCCAAGCTTCTCGCCAAGCTGTCTGTCAAGGGATTTCAGCGAGGATTATCACACCTTCTTATCTTTTCGGGTGCGCGCTACATAATAGTGAGGTAAATACGCGACATCTGTTTCACACGGAAGGTTCGTGAAAGGCCGAATTCGTCGGGGAAAAGACAACTGCGCATTCACAACTTGACGGCGCCGCTACAATGTTGTGCACGGGATCTTTCTTTCTTCCGTGCTATTTTTTGCTTCGATGCCAGAGTTGGCAAGGCGGATTTAAGTGTGCATCATGGTCAATACGGAAGTAGAAAAGAGATGATCGCCAAGAAAGGTGTGTTGCGTGGACAGCAAAAATAAAACAAATATTTTCGGAGAGATATTGAATTTCGTTTCCGGAGCATAGGAAAATATAGCGAGGTCTTTAGAAAGCGTTTAAACCTCCAGACACATTGATCCCCAAAAATCTTTAAGCGGTGCTGTTGGTCTTCAATTTTTAGATTCGCTGAAATTACTTTTTTCGACGAACATAATATTTCTTTTCTCCCACAGGAAATATAAAAAATAATCTGGTTCATGATAAGAGCAGAAGTTCATGGGACTTCATTTTTTTATGTTATAACGATGATTCTAGTTGTTTTAAAGAAGGCGTCCCGCGAACGGCGTGGGCTATTATGCAAAGTGAGGAATGAGAGGAGCGCTCTCCTCTTTCCGCACGCTCTCTCGCTCGTTGCCTTCTTTTCAGGATGACGTAGCCAATTGATCATAACTCAGTTTAAACGAAAAAAAAGTGACTTGAGAGTTTCGAAAGTGTTATCGGGTAACAGCTACCCACCACCTCACAGCGAGAACTCAGTTAGCCAGATATTCGCGGGACACCTTCATTAAAGAAGGAGAGGCACGAATGCTGGCTCAATTATCATAAGCGAGCGGCGCACGCCGATTTGCATGCGCCGTCTCTTTATTGCCCTTCTCTCTCGCTCGTTGCCTGCACGATCAGGGGAGCTTGGCATCCAGCCAATCGGCCATATCTCAGTTCAAACAAAAATTGAAGACCTGGGAGTTTCGAAAGTGTTATAGGGTGCTCATGACACATAATCTGGCTTAGAGAACTCACTTAGCCAGATATTCGTGCCCCTCCCCCCTTTAAGTTCACCATGTGAGACCGATTGCCCGTCTCGGTCCCACATACTGATGACTTTACGTTATCATAAGAAAACAGGAGCGAGCGTGAAGCAAACGTATCGCTAAGCTTGCTAATCCTCGGATTATCACACTTTCTTATCGTCAAAAGTAAACATGCAAAGCGCAGGGTCCGTGCCTTAACAATTGTCAGCGAAATGTCAAATCTTATCTAGCTAATTATGGATGTATGTAATTATGGTATTGCATCTTGTAGCAGTGGATCTGCAGTCAGTGGAATGCAGGAGTGAATCCAATGCTAGCAGGAAAATATGACACTCTCTGTTGTATCTTTCAAATGCCCCTTCAACGAAATTTTATCAATCAACAAAGTTGAGTCATAATAGCTAATTATTAAAAAATGTAAAGTGTAGTTGAATTTTTGAGAGAAGGATCAGCCAATTTGTTCACGGATCGTAATCAAAACGACCACCCCGGCGAGTAGAGATGACCTGAGCATTGTAGATTATGTTGTCCGTTTTTACTTAGTAATTATGCTTATTGTGAACTTCTTGATAAATTACCTTTCTATTGCGCTCTGAGTAGTTGTATGAGAAGTGGTTGTGTGATATGCTGTTGTCAATACTGGGAGAATACGCTTTGTAGAAGTAGTTTTCGCGGAAGACGTCGATGGAGAAAATGAAGTTGAATAGTACATAGGTCTAAATTCAAGTGAAGGTTGAATTCATCTAAAACGCAGCCGTCACCTTCTTGCACATACACAATATGCGAACGTCCGGTCCTGCGAATCGGGATTCCAAACCCCATAATAATATGTGCTAGTGATGCGATGAGAGTTCGCGGTACAACGTCCTACAACGAACATCTGTTTTTGCATGACACTCTCCACTTACCAGAGTTGGAAAGCGGAGTAGTGAATGCATTATACTCCAGAGCCTGGCCGTCTTGCCACACAAAGCGATTGGATTCTGCATTAACGGAGGACTTCAGATATTCAAACTATATTTTTTAGACGGACCTCTATCGCAGACGAGCCCGATCCAAATATCTTGAAGACCCATGTGCATTGCAATAAACGCTGTGAGACTTCGATTTATCTGCAAGATGCCCTCGAAATAATTTTTAAAAAACAAGATTATTTTCTAATATTTTAACTTAGTTCCCATTATGAGATTTTCAAATAAATATGCCCTCACTTCGTCTGAAGTAACAATTGGAAGTGTGTCACCAGTGTTTTCACATGTATTTACAGAATCCTGCAAAGAATGCTCACGAAATACGCTGAACAAAGCACAAAATACTCACGGTGAAGTTAAATCCGCCAGAGCGCCATACAATATTGTAGCACCAGACTGCATTATCGGCCGAATTTACAAGTGAGTACCCTTCAGCGCATTCGGCGGCTTGAATTTGTCCAAATAATTTTGTTCAAGAGCTACTTATATTACCCTCTTCCCACGAAGAGACTTGTATGTCGATGTAAACATTGTCCTGGTTGTTCCCGATTTGTAAAGATTTCAAAGGGCTAGGATTCCATTGAACCTAAAATTTGCATTGGTGTAACTTATAGAAATTGTATTTTTCTACCTCGAAATATTCAGTTTCGAACATTTCATTGAACGAACCATCGCGGAATCTGAGATAGTATGATGTTTCGTGTAAAAATATTTTTACAACATAATAAATAATGATGGGAAAACATGCGAAAATATCTCTGCTCCCTCGTGCTGAACGATCCCCACGGATCCAGTGTTCGCGGAATCAAGCGATATTTCCATGGTGACAGTCACGTTCGAAACTTCTCTATAACAATTGTTCATCGGTGTAATTCATATTGTGCCCAATAAATATGATCAAGAACAATAGAACGCACTTATGACCAATTCCAATTCTCATTTCATGTAAGTTTCCTTTAAGATTTTGAAGGTTGTCACTGCGTCCACTGATAAGAACTGCCAATCGATCGTGACGATAAATTGTGACTACTGAATTTTTCACGGTTCATATTTATTAAAAAATCATTTTAAAAATATAAAAAAGATCAGTTAGAAAATAAAATAAGAGAGGAGTAAAATGTAGCGGATTTAAGTGTGTCTAAAGAACCGTCCTTTGATGTTTCGTTCAATTGGATGAAAAAAGGCAGTCTTGTTTCTAACGTTCTCACCGAATGACAAATCGCTCGAATGTTGTATGGTGAATGAACATGAAGGATCTGCTTCGATAGTTATCACATTTTCAAATGACCAAATCCAGTCCGGCATTGACTCACATCTAAAATTCATAGTTTCAAAGAATATTTTGATGACTTATTTATTTAAATTACGTCCAAGAATGAAGAAGGAAACGCTCCTCATCCTCCCCGTTTCCTGCCCCCGTATACACTCTTATATCTCCTTCCCCTGTCATGCTGTGCTTGTTGAACCACATTCCCACTTGGGGAACAACGAACATAGCTGACCCCGATTTGTAGAAGTTATACTGCAAGAAAAATACGTAAGAATTGAATTCAAATAAGAATTACATTCATACCGCGCTTAGGCAAAACCAGCTTCGTTTCATCGCTCGTCAGAATGAGCGTGAACTCATCATCACAGTTGAATTTAACATCGTCTGCGGATAGTTTCCATGGTAAGTTTCCATTGTTCACGACCCGAAATCCAAATGGATTTGTTGCAATTTCGGCGAAACTGCAATAGAATTAGATCAGAAATTTCAATGAATTCCAAATTTACAAAGAATAACCTGTATTTTTCTTCTCCCACGTTCAGATAGATACGCTGCAGCTGACCCCACTTTGAAAACTATAAAAAAATTGAAATCATTCGACAATTTAATTAATCATCTTACTTCCTCTTGCGTAACCACGTAAGCATATTTTGAGAACTGCTCGAATTTCGAGTTTATGAGCTACAACTGTATCATTATTGATATCTAAAAATGAAGATTTTACCTGGAACACCACTTCATCGCACGAATACACAAATGAATGGACGTATTGCACTAACAAGAATAGTTGCAGAAGTTTCAAACACATTGAATAACATAAATCAGAAGTAAACCTGAAGAAAAGGGTTGTATGCTTGAATCAATGGATTCCTTGTCGGATTATCACACCTTCTTATCTTTAAAGGCATGTTTGCAATACTCCACTCTGTCCAATATTCTGGGTGAAATCTGTCTTTCTTTCGTCTCAACGACAATACGGATTAAGTCTGCGGTCTCTTCATTTTAATGGTCTCTTCATTTTGCACACTCTCTCGCCAATGAGGAGAGTGAATTCATGACAAGCTATATCTGATGTCGATAAGGCCAGTGATCAGTGATGATCAGGAACGCGTTTTGAGCGAACACGGAAATTGTCGCGTAATGTTTACATTTTTTTTTTAACTTTGCTTTTCAGTGATACATTTCTATAGACGGTGTCAAGTTAAACAGACAACTTTCAACAGATGAATATGTGTTAAATGAAAAAGAATAATTACGATACATTCATAACACAGTAATAAGAATGTTTATTAGCGGCATCAAACCATTCACATATTCGAATAAATTTTAAATTGGAGCTTCTAATCTGACGCATTGCTTTCAAACACGTAATAATGAGCTTTAGCGTTGAGCTTCAGGTAATAGTTATCTGGATTCACCTGTAAAGCGGACATTTGACCTTGTAATAATATATAATCCTCACTTCCTCCAATAGCTCGCCGAGATACGGTCTCAGATCGTAGAATGTTGGCCTATCAGAGGGATTCGCCGACCAGCATCCGAGCATCACTTCATAACTTAAATAATTCCCCTTGTAATCATCAGAAAGTGGTTGAGTTTAATATATTTTCTTTGGATAGTCAAAGAAAAATGTATTATTCAAACTCACAGATTCTCACTGCAATTATCCGGCTGTTCCATTCGCTCGCAGCGTTTTAGTCGGATTAGGAGCTAGGAAATTTGTTTTAAAGTGTACAGTTTCAATTTCTTGGAAAACCTCTTCTGCCGGCCAACCAGCGTACACTGTTCCTCCCAATGTGACAATCTCAAACAGGAGAACACCAAATGACCATCTGAAGTCGCGCAAATTTAGGAAAATAATTTTAAAAAATCGGGCTCACACATCAGTGGCAGTTGAAAAGTAGAACGACTCAATTGCTTCAGGAGACATCCATTTTAGAGGCATTTTTCCGCCCTAATCAAAATTTTAAGATAATTATTCATGCTATTATTGTTGAGCACCTGAGCATGATAGTTTTCATTTTCTCCTCCAACCAAACGAGCCAATCCAAAATCGCCAATCTTACAGCTTTCTAGATGATCTACCATGACGTTTCTTGCTGCAAGATCTCTGTGGATGAAACCTTGCGACGAGAGGTACTCCTGATGTTGAGGATGCTACATGTTTTAGATTTCTATCTAGTCGAACCATTCCATATGCGATCTGTATGGCGAACATGTGCTGTTTTTTGATTGTAATAACTTCAGGAGATTTGATGTCATCCGGATTTTCAAGCATAAACGTTCTCCTGCACATGGTATTATAGCAAAGGAATGTATACCTAGAGTATACCTTTGCCGCAAATACTCTAGCAAATCCCCGTTCTGACAATACTCGCAAACGAGAAGTATTGGCGCACTTGTTGTAACGCAGGCAAGCATGTTTACTGAAAAAACTTACCCAATTACTGACACATTTTACGGTTTACCTAGTCGTTCATGGAAGCCAAGTTTCTTCATAAGTTCGATTTCTGCTCTAAATTCCGAATCCCTTTGTGCGCCCGCATTTTCTGAATTGGTTTTTTTCATTTGGCAAAGTATTTTCAAATTATAAATTCCAACCGTGCAACATCTTTACAGCAACTGTATCATTGTTGCTAGTCAATGCGGATAGTTCGGCAATAGATCTTCCAACTCCCAAAGGAATGTTTTTGGCAAGAACCCTACCTGAACTTGCTAATTGTTGATTTATTATTAAATTGTGACACTTGCCCACAAATACGCTTCCGAATGCGCCTTCTCCAAGCTTTCGGGAGGTATCAATGCTAACGAATAGTCTCTCAATCTCCCATTCATTTCTGCTCGCTGTGTCGTAATAACGGGTCTTGTGCTTGGTATCGTCAAGCTTTTTCTCTAGTTGCCCCTTAAAATTTCATGATATTATTATTTTTTAAATCATATAAGTTTAATATATTGAAAAGTAAATGATACCTCTATAACCTCCGCTTGCAGTGATTTTATTTTCCTTCGAGAAATGTAAATTGTACCGAAGAAGCCGCAAATAATGAGAATGGACACGATCACAATAGCAATAATCGCCCAGGTAGGCAGTCCAAGGCTGAATAAAAACAAGCATTTTTCGCATTCCTTGGATAAAATACTTGTCAATTGGCATGGATTCCGTTGCAGGACTTGATGGAGGTATATACCCCAATGGTCTGAATGCAAAGTTGTTCACTTCTTATATTCAATGAAATAAACCGTGTTGCACAGACGCAGAAGCGGGATTTTGTCTGCGAGTTGTATGGCATCCACGTACCATAATAATAATGCATTCCGAAATTAACCGATTCAGAAGAACAATTAAGTCCTGAACAAACAAAAAAGTCCATTGGACAAGTCCTGAACAACTCCATTGGCTATATCGTTCGTCTAACCTGGATCAATCGGGTGGCTGATATTGGGGAAAACGTTGTACTCTAACGACTGGCCATCTTGCCACATCAAGTGATCCGTTTCTGGACGAAGATTCATCGTACGCCCCACCTTCACGAATATTTAATATACCATTATCACAAATAAGTCCGAGCCAAATTATATCCTTCGCCAAATGCATATTAACAAAATCAAGTAGACTTGCATTGATCTAAAATTTACTGTCTACATATGCCAACTACTATATTGCGAAAATATATTTCGGTCAAGAAGTTAAAATATATACCTCGTCGGTAGTCACAATCGGCAGAGTTACACCCATTGACTCACAGATCTCTACAGATTCCTGAAAGCAAAAGGACAAATTTAAAAAAAAATGGTATATAAAAACGAACAGAGAAGTTAAACCCCGACGAAGGAGGGACAGGCCAAATTATATTGTAGCACCAGGGTTCATTGTCAGCCGATATCACTAGCGAATAACCCGTAGGACACTCGAATACTAAAAAATATTCGAATTTGTATCTCAAATCAACAATTAGCACAAATTAAAAATTTCTAAGTGTACTTTGAAATACCATCATTCCATGTAGATATCTGGATGTCAATATACGCATAATCATTATTATTCGAAATTTCAAAAGGTTTCAACGGGCTAGAGAGCCATTGAATCTAAAAAAAACTATGTAACAATTATAGAAAAAAAACATGACTTGTAAATAATTCGTGATGAAATTGTCATTATATGTTCCGTTAGTGAATCTGAATGGAAAAAATCGACGTAATATCTCTTGTTGTATAGTTACCGTTCAATATCATCTCCTGCATGCTTCATTATTCCTAACGATCCCGTATTATCAGAATCGAACAAAAGTTGCATGCTGAGGGTTACGTTTGACATTTCACTGAAAGCTAGATTTGGTGCTATTAAATTCTACTAGGAATGCATTTTAAGGCCATCTGATTCGCATTGGTTTCCCCTTGGTGATTATGCTTCACAAAATTATGGCTTCAAAACGTTTTCCACTTCAGTGAAAATAAAATATGGGTAAAATATTTAATGTCAAAAGACAGAGTGGATTTCAAGGCTCGTCACTCCGAGAACGACCCCACAAAAAGTTAGAGATCCATCGCAATTTTTATAGGATCTATTGAATTTCGTCCTATTACATGATGAAATTAGTATGACAAGTTTTTTTCAATTGTCCGAGTGTAGTCGAAAGGAACGAGGCCTTTGCCTGTATGGGTAGAGTGTACAGATGAAGAGCTAAAGGAAGACTCTGCCACTCGGAGCTACGAGGAATAAGAGGGAGGTGAAGATTAGAGGGAAAGGGAATGTCTCATGCTCAAAAGTTTGATTTCCAGCTAACAGCCGACCTTACCATTGTGACCAACCTAGCGATAGCTCACGACTATAAAATCTCTTGACGTGGAAACACCTTAACATATTATGTCCATTTTAAGCCGGGTTATGAGCAAATGTTTCCGACCGTGACAAGCAAACACACAGAGATCCATAGATACATAAATGCAGAGATGCAGACAAACATACAGGCATCGTAAAATGTAATTTCTTAAGGACTACCAGTCTCCGATTTTGATTCTCGCAATTTGCGTAATCTCTCTCAGGTTCTGCAGATTATCGCTGCGTCCACTTACGAGGATGGCAATCCTATCATGACGATAGACTGTGACATCTGCAAGAAGCTTGTTGAAAGAAAAAAATGCCCAACGTTCACCAAGCTCATCCGCAAATTTTGGGAAATGCTTATTTGCGAAATTATACGTGCCGCTCCCCATTTACAACTCACCAAATGTAATGTCGCTTGCATGGTCAATCAAAAAAGCGCATGTTTCATCGGCTACAATTGTGATGACGCTTACAAATGACCATATCCAATCCGGCATTGATTCGCAACTGTAAAATATATTTTCTTTTATTTAAAGTTTATAAATTTACGGCCACGATTGCAGTTCATAACTCTCTTCCTTCTCTCCGATACCCGCGCCTGAATAGACGGTGATATTTCCATCGCCAATCATGCTATGCTTGTTGAACCACATTCCTACTTGTGGCACCACGAAGGTGGTGGACTTCTCAGTGAAATAATTGTACTGTAAAACAATTGAGAATTAGGTATATCGCTGTCTCTCAATATTATAAAGTAATTCATTCAGAACACACGTTTAAACTGTGCTCCAGCTGTTGTACGTCGATGTTATCGCTCTTGAAGATGAGAGTGAATTCTTGATAGCACGTGAAATTCTGCTTATCACCAACAATCTTCCACGGTTCCAGTTCAATGTTTTCCACTGGCACCGATGGATTCCAGATGCGATCCCTTCTATTTGCAATTTCAGCGAAACTGTGAAAGTTAAAGGGATGGCCTAGCAAACAATTTGAAATCCCTACCCAAACTTTCTTTTACCGACGTGCAATTCGATGTTGTCGAGTTGAGCAGAATTCGAGCCGTACTGTAAATATGCATTAAATATCAAAAATGGGAAAGCCTCACATCTTCTTCAAGAACGACATAAGCGTATTTAGTGTGCACGTGTTCCGTGTTAAGGAGCTTGAAATTGAAAGCTTGAATATTTTTTATATTCAAAATAACCATCTTACATGATTTCTAACTTCTTCACAGGAATACACAAAAGATCCTACTTTATGCGCCAATGAGAAGAACAATAATAAATACATCTGAAATTACATTTGATGATGATATAATTGAGAAAGGAAGGTGCTAAACCGAAAAGAAGGTTTATGATCACCAGGGTACGTGGAGGATTATCACACCTTGATATCTATTTTACGCAGTCGCTTCTAAAGCCTGCGTGTAATCTCCTTCTTTCTCTCTCGATTTCATGGGCTTTTTCTATACTGTGAGATTATTTGAGCAATGCGTATTGAGCATCACGTCAGCTTCAGTAAGGAAGTCGATCAAGAACGCACGTATGGTGTACACGGAAGTGGAAGCAATATTTATCAAAATGGCAACGAGAATAACATTTCAAATGATGCATTGTTCTGCAATATTCTTTTTTTAAACAGAAGAAATTATTCTTATCGGTCTGGAATTCATTTAGAGCATATTATGGGTGAGTGAGCTGTTATTCAACGCATATTTGAACTTTCAGTGATCTCTTTCTGCACAAAAAAACCACGGTTTGAAGCTCATTCCACAATGCCCGACAGTTTACAGCTAGATGAGCTTCTGAGTGTTTGATCTGTATTCAACAAGATTCATCAAACCAATGACTCCTTTCCTACTCGGAAAGGCATCGAATTTGAAAAATATTGTGTGATATGATATGTTGAATATTGATGCCAAGTAGGCAAACATGTTTTGTTCAAAAACAAATTATCCAGCAAAAGAACCAAGGCCCACGTTTCTCATCAACTATCTAGATAATCTACATATGACATCAAATCGATTATTGACGATTCTATTAAAGCCGGAAAATAAATTCTCCAATGACTTCATCTGTGTGTGTGTTAGATTTCATTTCGTTCTAAGTTCACAATGTGAGAACGTTTGCCCTCCCATGCTGATGCCTTTATGTTCCGTGCACACGCACTTTCAGCGTCCATGCACACGCACAATACTCAACGATGTCTACTCAGGCGTGCCATAGAACAGGCAGACAAAGCTGAATCTTTGATCTCTAGCGTCTGTCCCGATGACTCCTTCACACAACAAACCATAGCATAGCAAAGTTCAGATTTTCATAGAAACATCATAATGTTTCGTCCTGTGAAGTTTTATGACTCACAAGATCGGTCTTGTCAAAACAGTAGCCATGAATATTTGATCTCCGAATGATGTGGCTCTTCTCCGAATGTATCGCGGGATAAGTCTCTTCGTCTAAATTCTTTCGGTCGGTCAAAACATGGCTCGTGACGTGGTATTTTCGAGATACAGGGTCTATTAAAGTTGAGCCACAGTCGAAGATCTTGTACATACCTCATAAAGTGTCGCTCTGTGAAGTTTCATGCCAATTATCAGTTGTATCGAAACTGTCTAGCAACACGATATGTATATAATTTTTCCAATTCTTTAGAAAATTAAGTAGAACGGCAATGGAGAGCTTAGTTAGTAGTCTTTGTATAAATTTACTTGAATCGCATCTCAATTACAGTCACTGTTTACTATGCAGCAGAGATGAGGCGATTCCCTAGGGATGTCACGTAAGCGCTAGTATATAATGGCGCACTTATTGCCTCCAACATCATGAGCATACACACAGCGTGGAAGCTTTTTCATTTATCATAGCGTAGAATTCGATTGTGAATCATTCAAATATTTCGGTAACTTTTCGTTCTACCAATATTTCCCCCTGTCTTTCTTAGTTCTTGTAATCTTATCGAATCTCAGTTTACCTGTGTGCAAGGTATGAGTTTTCCCATGCGTGCAATCTCACCTACCTTCCCAGCTCTGTGAATTCTTCACTGCCTGTAATCACTCTCCTATTCCCAACGAGGGCTTCCCGTGGTCAGATCAAGTTTCCGGTCGAGGACAATCTTAGTCTCGTGTTTTGGAAGGGTAGTGGGCGGAGCTAAGTCCAAAAGTGACAACATGGGCGGGGCCTAGCTAAAATCAGGTTTGGCTGAAGTCCAGTCCATCAGTTGTGTCATCTCTCTGTCGTTGGTCTCATATATGTTGACCGTTTTACCAATTGTATCTGCTGATCTACAAATTTGCTATACAGATTGCTACATACTTTCGAATTACAGTATCCCCAACATACTCAAACATGGACGCTGTCGCCTGGAGCATCGCCCGCTCTGTCTACCCGGTGCTTGCTGGGGTGGCCATCGTGGGCGTCTGTCTGAACAGTCTGCTGCTGCTGACGACGATATTCACCAAGTGAGCCTGAATGCTTATTTGTCTTCTTCCAAATCTGTCCTTCCAATTGCTCCATTTACACGAGACTATTTTTCTAGGGATATCGCCAGAGAAGGTTCAGTACAGGTCGATCACTGTAAAAGCTCTAGGGAATCATGTTTACCCCCGATTTCAGAACCCTCCGTTCCACCTCGAACATTCTCATCGGCTGTTGCGCACTATTCGATGTCATGCACGCGGTATTCAATTCAATTTATGAATTTGAGAACAATAAGATCTTCCAGACGGGCTACTTCATCCAGTTCCCCATCCTCTTCTCCGACTACTACATCGACAGCTTCTACTGCAGCATCATGCAGGTGCGCCATTTTCTTTTTGCCGGTTCCATTCCCGGATACCGTGTTTGGTGACTTCGTGGATTGTGTGAAAGCCCTGATGGGGACTACGGTATCCATTCTGAAGCCTTTTTGAGACTACGATAGTTCATCGCACATTAAGCCAATTCGCTCGCAAGAGACCCATACTCCATTCCAGTTCGTTCCCGCCCTCGGTCGTGCTGGAGGCGCAGTGTGTGTACTGTGTATTGGTGTGGATCGCATGCTCGTGCTACTGATGGCAATGAGATACCAGCACACGAAGAAGCTGTACTTCCTGCTGGTATGTTATACCAACTAGCCTTTTGTACGCACTTTTCGTCCCTAGAAGGATAAAGTGATGTTGGAGAGGAATGATCATTGCAGTGCCACTTCTTCACCATCGTCCTCTTCTGGGGCTGGACCGTGTATCTCATGTTCGCATTCTGGATGAAGAAGTGAGTGAAATAGCTGAGAAATTAAAATTCAGAAGCAAGCGGGATACGGTAGCCATCCTCGGGATATTATTGGCACAATTTCCCACAGTGGCCCCGAGAACTGAATACGATATTGCACGAACTCATGAGTGAAGTGCAGTGCGTTCAAAGCTTCTCACATTCAAGACTAGTCCCGTGGACTTGAGAACGTACCTGCATGATTTCATTGCTTAGAGCGTTGTGAAGTTCATAGCCGTTGAGGAAACGTCCCACATACTTGCGACCTTGTTCCTCCATGATTCTATGACTGCGTATGCAGTTTATAGCCTTACAGGAACCGTCCCATATGCTTAGGGTCGCGTTTCTCCTAATCATGGTCCTTGAAATCTTATTTCAGGCAGCAAATATGCTCAATGCCGGCGCCCTTCCACGGTGATTCCCTCGGTCTCTGGACGTACTCCGTCACTGGTGTGAACATCCTCTCCGCCCTCGTCTACTTCATCACGTGGCAAGTGGTGAAGCGCAAGCAAAGTATGTTTTGAAACCAAAAACAATCGAGATCAAAAACAAAACAAGCGAAAACAAAAACAAATCCATTGTAGTCTCGAAGCACCACAAGAAGATCTTCACGAGCATCGCCATTGTAATGATTGTAGAGGTCACGGGCTGGTTCATCTCATCGATTCTTATTGATCTGTCCAAGATCTATGTTATACCGGGTAAGATCCTCTATTTTCGAAAATGATAATCACCAACTGATTTTATAGAACGTCGCCCGCCCTTCCACTACATTGCCTGCCTGTTCGTCAACAGTGGCATCGCGGTGAAAGCGATTGTGTATTACTCGATTTGGTAAGCATAGTAGTTTCCTCATTTTACACACGTTAGAGTCTCTGAGAGAGTGCGTTTTTAATTAAAATGACTGTCCTCGCATGCTACCGTAATCCTCGCATCAGAGATCCGGGACTCACTGACGAAATGTACGAAAGTGGATATTCCTGAGATCTCTGAAGCGATGAAGATCTTTGATATTCCTCATGCGATTTTGTGATTTGCGATTCTTAGTAGATATCCTGACGCTTCTCCTCAAGTTCACAAATCACTCGTTTCTTAATGGTAGCTAATCTTCTCTTCCAGTGCCGAGTACCGCCACGCCATCCGCTCCTTCCTCGGCATAAAGAAGAACCGGGTCGTGTCGAGCACTACTTCCAGAACGAGCAGAGCTGACGACCCGAATCAGGCATCGATCTCGCTCGGCGCGATCAAGTACGCGCAGAATGATAACTCGACGCAGACTGAGTGAATTTACCCCAAAACCCCAAAACGAACTTATCCCCAACAATTTCACAATCTTTGAATGCGTAATGTTCTCAATTCCTTTCTATGATTCTGATAAAGATATGCTTGTTCGCTTGTCTTACACATTTTATTGACATAATTCTCAGCGCAATTAAGTACGCGCAGAATGATAACTCGACGTAGACTGATTACTGATTGTGAGTGAATTGATGCGTGGATTTCGGCAAACAAATTACCCAAAATATCGATGTATTTGAAAGCACTGTATTCTTTTCATGTGTGATAAAGTGATTGATGTTGTGCAATAAATTGTACAAATGATTTTATTTAAAAAAATTTAAATATAAAAAATATTAAATATAGACGTGAAGACGTCGGCCTCGGGAGTGACGAGGAGCATGATGCGGAGGAGAACGCTGAATGAATCGATATTATTTTATTATCGGTATTATTGTCCTTCGAATATGCTCCAAACACAATATTATCGAAGTAAATATTATATAATAACTGTAGTGCCTCACACGTCTCCTTTCCACTTTCCGCATCCTTAGGAGTTTATCTGAAAATGATTCATTATTTACCTCTTTTTTCAAAGTCATAGCCTAGCGAAAGTGCCAAAGCATGAGTAAAGAAACTTACTATACTTCTCCTCTTGACTTTTTCGGGGCATTTCCATCATGCGGGAGATTTGATTAGGGAATCTGAATGGTGATCATTATTGAATGGACATTACGATCCACAAACATGGCCAACTCAGTGATCACTCTTAGTTTTCCAGAATGGGGCAATCAATCACTCACTAGGAGTGGAAATTTATTGTAGATCCAAGATGACTCTCACTTCGAATTTGTCCTCGTATGGTAGGGAGTGCTTAGCTAATATTAAGTCGAAGGACGAGATTAAGTAGAAATCTAAAATAATTTTCATTTGATAGCATTGAGAAGAACCATGGAATACAAACAAGAAGGAAGAACAAGCAGATAGAAGTGGTGGATCGCATTGATCCATGCTTTTATAGTGAAGAATTTATCGCTATCTAAACTGTCCGAATGCTATTTCGATGGCCATTTTGCTACAGCGAAGAGCGAAGAAGAAAGTGAGAGAAGTTTCTGTGTAGATATTGATTTTGCGTTTCTCTGATATTGATTTATTTCGAGAATAAAGCAACCGACAAGGTGTTTGTGTTTTGTGTTAACTTTGTGAGTTTCATTGGGATTCATCTTATTGAGAGAAGAAGCTACTTCACGAGCGATCATCAGCGCCAGAAAGAGGCGCTAATACCAACGGATTAACGTTTTCATGGTCTCATCGCTCCGACCGAAATCCGATTTCGCACTACTAATCTCTACGGATTTTCTCCAGTGCTCTTTTCAGCCAAAGTGATGAATTCGCCGAATTCATGCACAAAATTGAATTGATGTCCCGCGTGATTCTGATTTCAATTTATTTCGAGGTGTCAAAACAGGCACCACGGGACCCGTTCGCGGAATTAATGCCCAAGATTAACGGACTTTCCGATCAAACTCCTAGTCTGCGATCAGTTCGTGGAAAACCGAAATCACAGACTGAATGTGATCTTAGACCGTTCCCAGTCGAATTCAAGGAATTAATGAGAGCCAAAGCCGGCATCACAAGCCGCTTTCATGGAATCCGTACCACGATATTAACACAAGTTCTGATCTCTGTTTCCACCGGGAGCCAAAAATCCCGAATAACATGCGCGCATCACTCACTGATTTCTCGCAATTACGATTCACGTGGCTATTATTTGTGTAATTTCGTAACGATCCCCGTTTCATCAGGGGCGAAGTCAAGAAATTAATCCGGCACAAATAAGAGGCGTCACGAGGCAGATTTTCGCGAGATTAATCACGTAACATTAACGAATCCGGAGTGGATCTTCGATTTCATTGCGAGTAAAGAATCATACCACAATTATTAGTTGAATACTTGTTTTTGAAAGTGCGAAAGACTATAGTATGAACTGTGCATGGTGCATTGGTGTTTCTTCAGTAGATTATTTTCATGCTGCATGAATCATACCAGTTAAAATATACAAATATATTTATCTTGTCATCTTTTCGCTTCAAGACAGAGTAAGGAGAACTTTAGAAAAGGCAATGCTTGTAATTTCAACAACGAAAATAATGAGTTTGAATCGACGCCTATCTAGCATTTTTATATATTTTTAAAATCCCAATTGCAAGGGAACCATCCCAATTGAAACTGTATGCAAAAGTAAAACAAGATTTGTTTCGAAAAGATAGCCCTATGTTGTGCACGGTAATGATCCGATACTTAAACACTCTCATTCGGCTTCGTCGGGTCGCCCTTCTTTTCCACTGTAGCTGCGGGCTGTCTTGACGAGGTCTCCTGCTCATCCGAACCCCTGCTCTGTCTCGCGTCCGTGCTCCTCACCGCATTCTCCGGCATGCACAGGAACGCCCGGATCGCTCTCCGGTAGTCCGAACTGAAAAATGGTATTTGATCTTTGAACTCTGACCTGTACGACTCACGCTATGGAATAGTAGACGATGGCCTTGACGGCGACGCCAGTGTTGACGAACAGGCAGGCAACGTAGTGGAAGGGTGGGCGACGTTCTGGAATAATTTTATTTTTCAAAATGTGAAAATAATAATAATCGAAAAAAATCGGAGTTCAGAAGCTTACCAGGTACAACGTAGACCTTGGACAGATCAATCAAAATGGATGAGATCAACCATCCAGTGACCTCGACCACCATCACGACGGCGATACTGTGGAAGATCCGCTTCTGGTGAGTAGAGGCTGCAATGGTTAGGGTTAAGGTTAGGGTTAAGGCTAATGCTAAGATAATATTTCGAACCTCCGCGCCGCTTGACCACCTGCCACGTGATAAAGTAGATCAGGGCCGAGAGTAGATTGATTCCCGTGATTGTGTTAGACCAAATGCCGAGCGAGTCACCGTGGAAGGGCGCCGGCATCGAGCAGATTTGCTGTCTGCAAATTCATTTTTCTTATAGAATTTTATAGAATTTTGTGCAATTTCAGAGATCAAGTCAGACTATTAGGTGCCCTATTAGGTTCTGCTAAAGAAGTACGCGCTTTTTTCCCGAGTTCAAAGCTCCAGTTTGTTCCCTTACACACGCGCTATGTGTGAGCATAGGCCTTACTTGTGTGATTGGCTCTCACGGAAGCTCATTATGACTCTCGTAATAGAATGATTTCATGAATAAAGATCAAAATACTCACTTCGGGGTCCAGAACGCGATCATCAGATAGGTAGTGAAGGCACAGAACAGGGCGATCGCGATGAAGTGGCACTGCAATGTGGTATTGTTTTGATGTTATTGTTTTGAAGAAGTAACGCACAATCAGGAATTGCATCCTCTTCATGTTCTTGTAGAAGGTTACAGTAAGTAGACAGATCATGCGATCAATTCCGATACAGAGCACGCACACCGCACCGGCAGCGCGACCGAGGGCCGGCACGAACTGGAACGGTTATCACATTTTGACGCGCAGTTGTTTATTGTTCCGCGCGTAACGAAATTGCTATTAAACTATGACCGCGCTTAAAATTGAGCATTAAATATATAATTGATGCTTGACGAGCGTAAAACCATACTAGAAATCCAGTTTTATCCTTAAAACCTAAGAAAAAATGTGAAAATAGGCGGAAATCGCGAAAAACGAAGTGAAAAGGGGCGGAGCTAACGCGATTGCCGCACGGAATATTTTAGTAGGAATGCAATTACCATCGTATCATTTTAAAAATGTGATACGGTAGGTTACGGTAGGTGGCGAATTGATAACTGACGATTCATCCGAAATAATACCCACCTGCATCAGACTGCAGTAGTAGCTGTCGATGTAGTAGTCGGAGAAGAGGATCGGGAACTGGATGAAGTAGCCGAACTGAAAATATTTTATTACCTCTAAATACATCGATAAAAATGCATACCTCATGCATGATGTCAAACAGCGCGCAGCAGCCGATCAGAATGTTCGCCGTTGACCGAAGCTTCCTGAGAAATCGAGGAATCAAAATCTTTATCAGTATCATGCGGGTAGGGTGTCATGAGGTGCGCTGTGAGTAACGCCGAGAATGGAAAGGTATTTTCGAAACCTGATTCACTTGGTGACACTTGTACTGGGATTGTATTCAAGACAAATTCGTTTAGGAGCTTACTTGGTGAATATCGTCGTCAGCAGCAGAATACTATTCAGCACGACGCCAACCACGGCGACGGACGCGAGAACCGGATAGACAGACCGGGCAATGCTCCAAGCAAAGGCGTCCATGTCTGATGATGATGCTCTAAATGACGGCTGCCTATTTTACGGTTATGACAGAAAACTACAGTATACAAAGGAAAAATCTAAAGAGATAGTGATCTTCGACAGATTTTATGGCTACCAAAGAGGCTACAGTAATCAAGAGCAAATTTGATTGAAAATTGCGAAAGCAAAATTGTGATTTTCTGAGCTGACCAGATTGCTTTTCTAGTATTTTCAGACCCGTATCCCAGGGGCTCCGCCCCTTCCCGGGTGTGAGAGCACTCCGCCCATATCCTGTCTTGTTCTACCCCCGCTTGATGCAATTTGATATGGGAGAACGTTCCGGAGAAAGTCCAGCGGTTTGTGGGAGTGAGATCCTAGACAGGCTGCTGCAGGCCGCAGCACGTTCTATCCGAGTGGGAGTGAGAATGTGGTCGGGGAAGGTCGAAAAGGGAACAGTACTCTCCTCATTTCGCGCAGGCTCTTACCATAGACTCTGGCTAGTGCCTGCCACTGGGAAGTTTGCTCAATCAGTGATCGCTCGCTTGTGATAATGATTAATGGATAACGACCATGTCATGGGTTTTAATCAAAAAACAAAAAAAAATTTTCAGGTAGCCCAGAAATTAATTGCGTTGGATACTGGGCGTCAAAGAACTCGGAAAACAAGTTCCTCCTTGGAAAGCAATAACATGTTACCGGTGCTATTTCCAGCTGCAAAAACTTCCTTTTTTGACCTAGGAAAATAGAGGAAATGCTGTAGCGCAAAAACATACATAATTTTTTTCGACAAATATGTTTATTGTTAAGTGCACTACACTTTCTTCTTTTCGCGTTTCGTCCCCTTCAATCCACCATTCCACTTCCGAATAGGGTTGTCAAGGTGAAGAATCCGTCTCTTCATTTCGCGTACTCAGAGTGACGAGAGGGAGTAGGCAGAATGAAGAGACGGATTCTTCAGCCTGACAGACCTACTTCCGAATTCACTTCGTCACGAGATGTGTGTTATGAAGGCCTGACGTCGTTCTTGCTAATCCCATCGGATCGCTTTAGATTAAGAAATCGTCTTCGAATGCTTCCCGAGATCAAACGATTATTTGGTACAACTATAGACTGTTTTCAGAAACTATTCAACACTGTCAATAAACATCAAGGAGTAAGCACACACCAGAATAGAGTTCGAAAATCGGCGAAATCGTTTTGTTCATTGTACACGCTCTATCGAAATGCAGATCAATGAGAGAGGACGAGAAATGAAGAGGCGATTACCCGTACTTCAACTCAAATGCGCCTCGAATGGCCTTCTTTCTTGAGCGATTGAACGGAAGCCTTTCCCTCTTATTGCGTTGGTTGAAAGGGAGTGATCAACGTGACGTCCCAGACACACGAGATCAAACGCCCATAGACGGCGGCTACTGTGTGTACTCTAGATTTGCTTAGTCATTGCCAAAACACATCAATCATCGAACAGAATGCACCCGTGAGAGCATTGCTATTCATTATTGTTTTCGTATGAAACAAATTTAACAACACACAGTGCACAATGCGTGATGTTTGAATTTTTAGGAATAAGCGAGCAAGCATCGAAGATAATCGCAATCCTCACAATTCAGTTTTCACCTGATCATTCTGAAAATCTTTGTCCAGCGCAAAATGACATAAAAAAATAATGATATGGTATATTCGGTTGATGAATAGTCATGGAAAATTAGGTGGATTGAGATCGTGATCGGCGAGAGTAGTCGAAATTATCATCTTTCGTCCGTCGTGGCCAGCTTTTTCGTCTCGCGATGGGACGGCAAAGCTCCAATTTCTGAAGTTCATGCGTCCTCGACGTGTGGACAATGCGAAGATATCGCTCCCCAGAGTCATGGCGCACTGAAATCCATAACCGGGAATCTCAAATAAATTCAAATTTGGACCATACATTGCACTAAATGATCCCGCTCCACATAATCAAGGCATTTGTCATACCAGAAAGGATCGAAACAAATAACCTCGAAGCATATTTTCTTGTTGATTGCTAGCAAACGCTAAAACAATTATGATGATTGGGGAAACACAAATAATGACAACCTTTTGCAGGATCATAGTCTCAGTGGGCGTTAGAAAATTAGTGAGCGCCCATCCTCCAATTTCTAGACAATCGAGCTTTTGATTCATCATTTCGACGATGAGTTGAACCCAATTGACACCGTCTAGACCGAATAACCTGTGGTTATCACCTCCAATGTCTAGTGACCGAACAAGCCTTGACAGATTATGCAGGAATTTCACTGAATTTTTCAAAAATATATTTCATAGTTTCTTGTTATTCCGAACCTGGCTCGATTTCTATGCTACATTCATCAACTCCGAGACTCAATTTTTCGACTTTAAACTCTGTTACAATCGTCGTAATAAGTTCTCTGAAAAGCGACATCGATAATATTTGTTTGTTCACAAAGTTCAGTTGTGCCTATTCGTAAAAAATCTGGTTTATTCACATTTCGCAGTGTGTTAGGGTGCAGCAAGAAAATGAAAGTTTGTCAAACTCAAGGCCTTGTATGATATTCAAAATATCACAGTTTCGAAGTTCTCCATACTCAGAATTTCTACAGATCGCAAGTATTTCTGAAATTTAAAAAATATATATATTTCATAGTTTGTTATTCCGAACCTGGCTCGATTGCCATGCTACATTCATAAACACTGAGCCACAATTTCTCGATTTTATACTCAGTCAGAATCGTCGTAATAAGTTCTCTTAAAAGCGACATCGACGATAATTGTTTGTTAACAAAGTTCAGTTATGCCCATTCGTACAAAATCTGGTTTACTCACATTTCACAGTGTGTTAGGGTGCTGCACGAAATAGAAAAAATGTCGAACTCAAGGCCTTGAATGATATTCAAAAAATCGCAGTTGCGAAATTCTCCATCCTCATTGTCAGAATTTCTACAGATCGCAAGTATTTCGGTGTGCTTGAAACAATTTTTCATGCGGTCGAGTATCCCCCTTCCATCCGTTTCATCGAGGTAAATCGTGTACCACTGAAATAGAAACAAATGTTCATTAAAAGTCAAAAAAAAAGTATGCTATACTCGCCGTGGTGGAGTTTCGAACGTCATCATCCCATTCATTTTCATTTCGAAGATCGCCGCGTCTTCTGATGAAATGTGATCCCAATTCTGGGATAAAGTATTTTATTCGCATCTCAAACAGGAATGCATTCTTCCTCGGAACGGTATATTCCAATGTCAACTTTGTTTCCTGTAACAAGGACGTCACCAAAATCCAGAATAAACGAACACGGAATGATTATCGATATAAAATCTTTCAACGAGTGGAATGATAACTGGATGTTGAACGTATTGGTCCACGAATGATCGTAAAATTCGGGAAGTCTGAGATAATCATGAACATATAAAAAGGAGTAAGAAGCGCCCTACTTGAAAAAACTATTGCGAAAGAAATACTTTCCAATGATTGTAAAAATGTAATTTTCAAGTCCGATTCTGACCAATCGCAACGGCCGCACTGACTGAGGAGCGTGTCCAATTATCTTCCAGACAATTTCACGTGGCAGACTCTCGATAATCGAAAACTTATTATCAACGATATTCGGATCCATCGTTCCTGATTTTTGTGGATGCAATGAAGAAGAAAGAAATAGGAAGACATTGTGAATAGCGCGAAAACAGTCATCCAAGCTCATATGAAATTGACAACAATGGGTAGCTAGACGTTGGAATAATTATAGTGGTCAAAGCGTAGCCAGTAATCGTTCCTTCATTCCTCGCAGACGCTCACCTGCCATAGTGACAAGAGAGCGCGCGGAATGTAGTGACGATTTCGAACTCTAATCAAAGCACAAGAAATACTGTGAGTTTAAACACAATTTCATCTCCCGCCTGACCCAATTCCCAGCCATGGATCTTATAGGGGAGTGTTGTCGAGCAACAGATAAGGCAGATAAAAGTCTTTCCGTGTCGATCACTTTCCTCCTCTGTAAACAACAGAGCTTGAGATATGCACCGCCGTCTCTTCGTTTCGCCCACTCTCTCGTCACGCGACTCGGCTAGTTAGAGTGAGAAATGAACAATGCTGATGAATCATGAAGTCAACGCTTTTCTTACCATCTTACACAACATACTTAATTATTGAGAAATTAGCTGGTAAGATAATTCATCGATGATGCAATCAAAAAGAAAGTGCAGAAATATATTTCTTCAACAACAAAACATTGCATGTTCATCAAAGCAGTGCATGTTCATTAGGGAGCTGAATAGCTTGATTACGGAGCCACAACCATATCAGTCGGTCACGATTATTGATTATTTCAAGTAGTTAACTTTGACTTTATTTCGTATTCATCGAGTCTGAAGTATAAGGCTAAAATTGCTCGTGCTGTCTGGTCAAGTGCTTGATGCTTAATATGTAGTCACCAAGCGGTCTCATTTTGGCTGCAATGCGATTCAATTTGACGTTTATCTCACAGCTCTTACTTTGAACTGAGTAATCATTGATTGTCGTCGATTTTTCCGCTATGAAAGGTCGTATGAATATGCGTGACCCATTAACATATCCCCCATAGTTGCTGTGATCCGAGCAAATACTATCGGGCAAGGCCGAGTCGCAAGCTGCTTCGAGCCAAATTGGCTTGCGCAGCAGCGTAGTGATAAGAAGAAGGGTCGAGATCGATGGGAGGAATGCATCGCCAAGCACGTTTGGTAAACAAAGTAAACAATGGCGATATTTCCGTTTCCGCGTTCACATAACGCGAGAAAGGCGCCGCCGTCTATAGTAAAGCTTGAGTAAAAACAGAAAAAATAATGAAAAAATTAAGAGAACTAGCAAGCTGCGCTCGCTCGAGATATGCGCCGTCGTCTCCACATTTCGCACACTTTCTCGTCAAGCGAGATGGCGAGTGACTGCGGGAGGCGAAGAGACAACGACTCCTTGTACGAGCTCTGGTAAACAATTATGATGAATCATATGATGTTATTATCAGCTTACACAACATACTGATCATTATTGATTAAGAGTGTTGGCTAATGTAAATCATTCATCGATCGTTTTCGGTTCAAGCGTGTAAAAAATATATTCTACAATAAAACATTCGAGTGAACAGCTAAATAAAATCGCGCAACATTGCTATTACAACTTGAAATTGACCAGAAGTTTAAAAAAATTTGTTCGGAATTTTATGAATTTATGAATTAGTTAGCGATGACGTTATTTCTCATTTACCGAGCCTGAAGTATGTGGCTAAAATTGACTGATCGAGTGCTTGAGTGATCAATATGTAGTTACCAAGAGATCGCGCTTCGACTGTAATGCGAAGCAATTTATTTTTCCCCCGGTTACTCTCACTTCGCACTGAATAATCGTTGATTGCCGTCCAATTGTTCGAGTTGCATCGATCGCCGTTCTCCGGCCGCCCCATCCCCATTCATTGTTCGTTGCATCTGCGGATGGTACACGGGCAAGTGATTATGACACCCTGCTTCGAGCCAAATTCGCTTGCGCATCAGCGGCAGTTGCTGGAATGGAAATAAACATACGAAAACATTGCTCCGTAAAACAATCAGGATAAAACCTTTACCTGGCAGAGCGCTGTAACATGGTTCACACTGTCATTGCTATAGGGATTGTTGTCTATCCACAGCTTGTCCAATTTTCTCGAGAGCATGTCCAGTATGACCCGCACCCAAGATGCCCTGTGAATTCCGAACAATGAATGTTCTGCGGCTGAGCGATGGTGGATGTAGATCGACCGCGCAAGTAACGAAAGCTCGAGCAGGAACTTTTCTGAAATTAATTATGAATTTTATTTTTTTATATTTTCGAAAAAAAATCACGACATATTTTTCTGACCTGGAGCACTCACAATCAGTGCCGATTTCAAAACTATTATTGATAGCTGTTCTATTTTGAATGTCTTGACCAGGTTAATGATGTGTGGGCTGTAATTGTGATTATCCTGCGTTTAGACTGGGCGATATTACTCACAGGGACAGACAAATAGAGAACAACTCTGCACATTCGACAATATAGAGGCGGGAGTGATTACCTCACTTGCCTTCCCTATTACTCACCAAGAGCTCTCTTCCAGTACCTCGACCTCAAAAGTTAGCGCAGTGAAGCGAACTCCGTTTGCAAGTTTAGTTACGGGAGTCATCCAGTCGCTCGAATTAGCAACTACATGCAATTCACCGATTCGGCATCCCAGGCACCCTCGCAAAAGTTCAAGCCAATCCGCACTGTCGTCAATGTTAACCGACCACTTGTAGGTCTATAAAATTATCATTGCCAAATTCATTATGCTCAATATCTAACGGCAAGTCCATGAACACTCTTCGATACGTTTGCTTTGATGCTTGTTAGTCGAAGTTCAGCCAGTTTCATTCGACTTTTGCTGACATTAATGGCTACTTCAATCTGTTGCTTGGGATCCACCTGAAAAAACGAAAGCATCGCATTTTCAGGAATTCTATTTTGCCTATCAAACCTGTATTTGCAGCTTCGTGATTAGCTGAGAAGAATCTCGCATGAGTGCGTACTCGCTCATTAGACAACGAAGTGACCGAGAGGCCTGCAATCTCAATCGTTAGTAACGAATCAAAAATGAGATACCTTACCAGCATTAGATTGAATACAGAACAGGGAGCGTAATTGACAATTCGAGCGAACGGATCGAGAGGCAGACGCTCGAACGGGGACAATGAGTATTCCGGTGTGCTCGGAACGACCTCTTCAGGGTTGACTTCGATCGGTGAGGGCGCTCCAGAATTCAGTTCGTGCGTCGCCTTGGCCTTCTCATCTCGACAAGACGATTCTTCGTAATCCAGCGCAAGCTTTGGTCGCTTGCGTGGCGGAGATGAGGACATTTCGAAATCTGAGTTTTCATTGAATCTTCATCGCGAGTTAAGCGGTGAAATGCATTGAAAGAACGTTGTGACTTTTAATGAAACAATATTAACAAGGGAATGGTAACTGGGGTCGGTAAAATTATCGAACGACACCCATTGGGCATCGTGGGGGACCCGATGGACGATCGATTTCCGTTTTCAGAAATGGCCCATTAAATTTTTAATTAAAGTTATTTACATAATTAGTTTGTGTGTGATTTTGCGCGTGCCTCTCTCTTCGGTTCTTGTGCTCGTCTAGGAGAGAGGAAGACATGACCTCCGTGGCGCAGTAGGGAAGAGCCTCGCGTATCGCTTTTGCTCTCGTTGGTTCAATGCCGCTCCAAGTCAAATCTTTTTTTGCTCTTTTTTGGTTTTGGGTTTTTTTATACTTTTTAAACGTACATTTAAAATGAGCTAGATTTTACCATATTTTTAGTGAAATTGACTACACATACTGATTAACTGTAAAATTTGTGAAATAAGTTATGATCAGGTTGATGTAGGAAAAAGATCTTTAGAAGTGCTACTACGTATTTTCACATGAATGTACGTTTCAATTGTAAAAAAAACCCAAAACCAAAAAAGAGCAAAAAAAGATTTGACTTGGAGCGGCATTGAACCAACGAGAGCAAAAGCGATACGCGAGGCTCTTCCCTACTGCGCCACGGAGGTCATGTCTTCCTCTCTCCTAGACGAGCACAAGAACCGAAGAGAGAGGCACGCGCAAAATCACACACAAACTAATTATGTAAATAACTTTAATTAAAAATTTAATGGGCCATTTCTGAAAACGGAAATCGATCGTCCATCGGGTTCCCTACGATGCCCAATGGGTGTCGTTCGATAATTTTACCGACCCCAGTTACCATTCCCTTGTAAGTTCAATTGCCTGAACGCTCACATGTCAGTTATCTACAGAGTATATGCGTTTCATCGATTTAAGAAGGCGAGGTAGGCACACCAAAACATGAGTGATGAATGAGAACTAATGTAGTGATAAGAGGGAGAACGGAGCGAGATCGATGGGTGAAATGCATCGCCAAGCACGATTTCTAAAGGTAAACAATTGCGATGTGATGGCAATTCCGTATTCACACCTTGAGAAAATTGGTATGAAATTAAGAATTGCTCGGTAAGAAAGCGTATTGCAAGAGGGAGGAAGGGGCGAGATCGATGATCGGGATGGATGGAATGAATTTTTAATTTTTTTATTTATTTTCTTCATTTTCTTAATTTTTTATCTCTCATGTTTCGCTGAGCATTGCATGCTGTGCGGGATAGAGAATGCATCGCAAAGCACGTTTGCTAAAGGAAAACAATGTCGACTTGATGACATTTCCGTTTTCCGTGTTAACATAACGCCTTCAAATGGATCAAACATGAGAAAACGAGCAATTGAATGTTTCGTGATCTATATTCGATGATGAAAGAGAATCAGAGTAGAGTAGTAATAATTTGATAAGAGGAGTGATAATAGGAAAAGGAAGAGATGACTCGCATGGGAGACTGATTGTATGAGCACATCAATTTCGAAATTGTGAGCAATCAAGACGAAAGAAAAATGAAAAAAGTATAAATTTAAATTTTATTTTTCATTTCAGGACCATTGAACAGTGATTGCGAGAGGACTAAAATCTAACTCTCACCTTGCTCGACTCTGCTCAGTTATAGGAGGACTCTGAGGAATCGCGAGAGATTGGCAAATGGTGGACGTCCTCTCCTCATTTTCCGTGCTCTCTCACTCGTTGCCTGCCCGTCAGGGACTGTTTACAGGCAGCCAATTAGCCATGACTTTGGCCAATGATGAGAAATTTAAGTTGGAGTTCGGAAATATGTCTTGACTAATGAAAGCGCTAATATAAAATAGTTCTGGCCACATTAACTTTCATCTATGATAACTCCCCCTTTAACAATGTTGTTTTTGCCGTGTTATGTGAACAAGGAAATGTTATCATCTCGCCATTATTTACTTTTATTACACTTGCATGACTTTGCATTCACCATTCCTCCCATCGATTTCTCACTCACCCTTATCACTACAGCCATTGCTTTTGTTTTTATATGCCTGAGTCGCTTTTGAAAAATGTATTTGTGCGTATTTTTAGAAAAAAGACCTATTATTCAACATGTGCTTCTTTGTCTTTTTAGTTTTCAAAATGTCGGCTTTCCCGCCGCCCAAGCGACGTAAATGTGCTTCGTATTACGACGACTCGACTTGTCGAGGCAACAAGCATTCAATAAGTACCGAACAAGATTACTCTAAGCCGTCCCGACCAATCGAAATCAAGCCTGAAGACTTGTTGACCACACCGGAAGACACAATGGCCCCGATCGAGCGCCTGCCTCTAGACCCATTTGCCCGCATTGTCAATTACACTCCCCATTCCGTAATCAACCTCATGCTGGTAGGCACTTTTCTTTTTCTTTTAAAATGTTCTCCTTTAAATATTGAGTTTGCAGGCCTCTCGTTCACTTCGATGTCTTGTGAATGAGTATGCTCTCATGCGGAGTTCACTTCAGCTGATCGAGAAACTGCACCTAAATGTGGTGAGTAAAATTCTATGAAGAGGCTATATTAAGCGATCGTTTTTTTGTAGGCGCAACCGAAACAAGTGATTGAAATAACCATATTCGTCTGCAAGAGTAGAATGAGAATACTCCAACTCCGTCTCAACATCATGAAGGCTAATATTACGAAGAGAATTCAACGCGTGGGCTACGTTTACGGACAGGCCGTGAGATATTGGAGTTAATATTCCTCGGAATCGTAACTTCACAGGTTTACAAATTGCCTATCAACATTGACGAAGATGCGGAATGGCTTCAAAACTTGCGAGAATGCATGGGAAGACAAATCGGCGAATTGCACATCGTTTGTCATTCGTTCATTTCTTGGAAAACTGCTGCAGCTGAACTTTTCACGGGAATTCGTATTACGAAGATCATAATCGAGGCTGATATAATGTCAGAGAGCGCAGGGTGAGTAATGAAGTACTATCTTTTCAATTTTGAAAGTGCAGCCCTTTCATCCTGACTACAGTCAAATCGTGCAAGGTGGATCAGATTTCACTGAGCGCAAGCAGAAATACAATCACGGATCCAGGTTGTAATGGAAAAATTACATCTTTTGTGATCGAAGTTGCAGTGCAATTCCTTCTCGATCTGTCGTCGCTGATAAGATCAATCAGCATCAAGCATTCTGACGCTCGCGGAGCTTCCAGTAATTCCTTCTTCGGAGCACACAAGTCTAGCTGGGGACAAACTATACTAGACATGTTCTCGGGAAAACTCGACAAGCTGTCGATAGAAAGCAACACAAATGTTCACCGACTCTCTGAGAACAATGTAAAGGTGTTGTGCGAGGTATGGGTATATGATCGGATTAATCTGATTTCGACAATTCAAGCAACTACCATTGATGCGAAAGAAGATATGGCTCGAAGCAGGGTATGATACTTCTGAAAATTGTTGCTGGAACCAATTTTCTCAATACATTGCGGAAACATCGACTGCATTCCTTGATTATTCAGTGAGAAGTGAGCATCGTTGGTGAGAAGGTTTTTTTTGTCGAATTAAATTGTATCTGTCAGGAGATCGTATTATCGCTTCGGTCACTCCGTATTGAGTATCAAGCACTCATCGAGAGAGCTCGAGCAGTTTGAGCTGTAATTGGTGCACCCGGCTGAAGATTTTTGTGTTTAAAATATGAATGCAGTTTCTCTCTCTTCTCTTCACCCACATATTTTCGTAGTATAAATTTATTGGATAGGTCGGTTGTTCCAGCTGCTGAATCAGTGCCAAATAGGGTTGGCAAAAAGAATCTCTATCGACCGGATCGGCGCGCAAAATAGAGAGCGGAATGAATCTGAGAGAGAGGACGAGAGCAAAATGAAGATTCATTCGAATCTTTGAAAGATTCAGTTGAATCTTTACTTTCGCTAGAACGTAATTGACGAGGCTGGTTCGACTCCCGCAGACGGCTAATCTTTTGCCGAATTTTTACTCGAGCCAAATGATGTGTCGTCTACTTTGAATCGCTTTTGATATGATGATACGTTCTTTTGACGCTGTTTTTTCGAGTATTGACGACACATAGTTGTCATACCTAGGGGCCACAACGCAGATAGCCGATTCTACACAAAGGGGACAAATTTGTGTTCAAACTATCCCTCGTGGTCCCAATATCATTATACTTTTTACCGTTTGTCGATATATTTTCTCTGAGGCGCACTAGAGCCCGAGAAGTACGCGCGCAACTCATTGGAGGGGAGGAGGGAAAAGTGAGACGAGAGGGAAGGGGGCGGAGCCTGATTTGCGTGTGTCTCTCTCCCTCCCCCCGCCTCTCTCGCTCCCCTCCGCCCGCCTCTCGCACGTCCCTCATAAATCAAGGAGTCACAAGCCGGGGAGCCGTTCTAAAATTCTATTTTTTTCTCTAAAAATCGTAAAAAATTCAAATGAGTCAGAAAGACTTTGTCCGAGCAGAATTGGCACACTGTAAGTCTTAGAAAAGGCTGATTTCGTTGTGAAGCGACCCTATTCCCTACCTTTATGTCCAATTTTGATCTACTTAGTGATGTTGTGCACTTCTCGGACAGTGCTCTATCGATTGGGGATGCCAGTAGCTATCCAACGCACTCTCGAACGAGTGATTTGGTTTAGAATGAACCTTGTGACTTTGGTTTCTCGCTTTTTCGCGAAATCGTGTCAGAGCAAAGTGGGCGGGGCTTGTGGGGCCTAGTCATACCTCAATGGGATTCCACCATTTTTTTTCGCATACGAGTCTTCGAATTTACCCAAATTTCATGTCTGATGGCAATTCCAATATTAGATAAATTATTTAGGACCGTCTAAACTTTATAATCTCGCTTCGGAGGTTCAAAGTAGTCACGCAAACCATTAAATATTTAATAATTAATTAACGGCAACAGATTATCGTTCCAAAAGTTAACACGTAGGAACAAGCATGAAAAACTACCCTGGAGCATTTTTTGTTGATCGAAAATCCGACCGTATCTCAATGATTCAAAAGTGGAGATTCAAATGAATCTCGATTCAAACGAATCGATTCATTTGAATCTCTAGACCGCGCGATTCAACGCGGAATGATTCAGATTCAATGTGGAGATTCATTTTGCCATCCCTAGAAAGCGGATATGCCAT